>JASANE010028170.1:0-102282 GCA_030248225.1 Trileptium ribeirensis
GTGGTGCAGCTGGGATCCCTTAGGGCCAGAACTGGTCCTAGCTAGTACAATATCAGAGAACTTCGACGAAGGGATCAACAAAAAGTCTCATCAAACGCGGCATGCAATATCAGAGAACTTCGACGAAGGGATCAACAAAAAGTCTCATCAAACGCTGCATGCAATATCAGAGAACTTCGACGAAGGGATCAACAAAAAGTCTCATCAAACGCGGCATGCAATGTCAGAGAACTTCGACGAAGGGATCAACAACAAGTCTCATCAAACGCGGCATGCAATATCAGAGAACTTCGACGAAGGGATCAACAAAAAGTCTCATCAAACGCGGCATGCAATGTCAGAGAACTTCGACGAAGGGATCAACAAAAAGTCTCATCAAACGCGGCATGCAATATCAGAGAACTTCGACGAAGGGCTGAACAAAAAGTCTCATCAAACGCGGCATGCAATGTCAGAGAACTTCGACGAAGGGATCAACAAAAAGTCTCATCAAGCGCGGCGTGCAATATCAGAGAACTTCGACGAAGGGATCAACAACAAGTCTCATCAAACGCGGCATGCAATGTCAGAGAACTTCGACGAAGGGATCAACAACAAGTCTCATCAAACGTGGCATGCAATGTCAGAGAACTTCGACGAAGGGATCAACAACAAGTCTCATCAAACGCGACATGCAATGTCAGAGAACTTCGACGAAGGGATCAGCAAAAAGTCTCATCAAACGCGGCATGCAATGTCAGAGAACTTCGACTTGATAACTCGCTCAAAAATATACATTACACCAATGACCCAAGTCGTTTAATCAAAAAAATTCCTGCAATTTCTTAAGTATATATATTTAAATGTACTGTAGTATTAACAACAAATGAATGAACAAAATGACTGTAACAATTGAAAATTCAAACATATAAAAGACCAAAATAGACACCAAACAAAATATTATAATTATAACAGATTCCAACGCTGAAATGAGGGAATTAAAATACCGCTGTAGGCCCAGTTAAATTGTGCCATGAGCTAATTAAGAGTTCTTACAATATTAACATGACCCAAAGCCGTCCCTTGTTCATAATCATTAAATTCGATCGATCCCTATTCGACATTAGTCCAAATTATTTGATGCCTAAAAAGTAGAGGTAAATCAGGTACCGGCTGTAGTATCTGAAAACGGTTCACATGCAAACTTGAATTTCATATATAAAAGTTAATCAAATCAGTTTGAAAGTTGCGTCAACTTCACTGCGTTTTAAAATCCAAAAGATTTAAATAAATTTTATAAAACAATTTAAGTGTGGATATTATTTCATTCTGAACTAAAAACAGTTTTCATCTCAGCTGTACTTGTGCTCATTAAGATAAATACTGTTTGTATCTATTATAAGTCCTCTTTTTTGATTCCGGTGGAATCTATAAAATCAGCTTGGACAATGTCTATCTAAATCGACGAGATTTTTAGTTTTTGTGTAGAACCGCATTGTTGATTACTATATTTATACAAAAATCACAGGCTGTGGGAAACATATAACTTCTAAACAACACTTTCGTGAACCATTTGCCAAGACAAATAACCTTCTTACTACAAAGTGTTACACAATTCAAATAAATAAAAACAACTCCTATAATGTATAATACTGCTTCCGACAACACACAGCATGCACATTATGTGACTCGGCACTCTTTAAAAGTACGTACACAAGAACCAATTAATAATAATATAGCTTTATATCATCAACACCAAACAATAAGGTAAAGCACCAATAAAGATCAAACGTATATATCTATTCGCCCATATAACAAGTTAAATAATACAAATAAAAATATACGAATTCCGGCAATGTAAAAACAGTGTCTTTGTCATGCCATGCAGTCAAGATAAGAATATTCTAACCAAACCAAATGGTACCGTCATGGTAGTTTCCGTCTGTCACATTCTGGGATGGTCAGACATTTCAAACTGACTAGATGTACAACAAATGTGTCGCACTAACTGCACCGCTCTTAGATGTACATTGCCTCATATTTTATATGCAGCAGCAATAACTAAACGTTACAAAATTGTTAAACAGTGATTTTTCCTACAATTTTTAGAACTTTGAGCCATAAACTCCAGGAATACTGCTGTGGAACAAATAATGTAAGTCACATTAAAGGCAGAAAAAAGATGTATCGTCAATTTTCCAAACGATGCAGGACAGATACGTCAGAAAGCAGGTATGCCACAGCCATATATTGCTAAAACAGACGTATTTCATAAGAAAAAGCTCCGCGTGGTCCCAGAACTTAATTTTTAGCGCCTAAAACACAAGCCAAAACCGGATTAAATTATATTTCAAAACGTTTGGATAATGCGAATTTAGGGATTCTAATTTTGACAGTTACAGCCAAACAAAAACATTTTTCTGTTTTCCAACGATAAAAAATGCTCACCAGTTATGCACTCCGACGAAATTTTTCGGTTCGGACTATGTCCAAAATTTAATTTTGAATCAACACACATAAAATTGTTTGTTCAACCGTGTACCGCATCCAGAGACAGTTTTGACTGACATTATGTTTGAAAAGATGTGGTCGTAACATTAAGCAATTATACTGTAGCTCTTATAGTATCAAATTTTGTTTTGGTAAAAAATCTCTCGTTATTAAATATTTGGTTCTACAGTATATACAAAATATTTTTGAAATTTTAGCGGATGAACATGTTTACCACATCTGGGATAATATTTTCAAAAAATTCCGTTATTTAAAGTTGAAACATAAGAACACATATAGCAAACAAGCAACCGAAATTTTAAGACTGTTCACCCGTTCAAAATTTTTACTCAAAATTTAAACTGAAAACTTGATCAAAACTTGAGCTCAAATTGTGACAGCATATTTTACATTTTCGGTGAATTTAAACGTGTGTCAACGATGAAAACTTTTATAACGCAATGGCACAACATAGAAGATTTTGAAAACTTCTGACCTATAAATTTGAGCTTAAATTTCGAATCATGGTTTGCCAAATTTTTTAACTACAAATTATAGTATATATGTAAATTTTTTAATAAAAATTTGAGCAAAACGTTACACATGTGAACGAACGTATCTTAAGGAAGGGTAAATTGTATTCGTAAGCAAAGCACCAAGCTATCAAAATTTCAAGAGCAATATAGTTTTATTCAAGAACAAACCAGTGATGTAGTTTTTAGTTTAGCCGCATAGCACAAACGCTTATCTGTAAAATCCTCTAATTTGGTGAGCAAAAGAGTTACCCGATTGGGGCAAAGTAAGTTTTGTAATACTAGAAAATCTTCGTCTGAAACTTGCCAATATGGTGTTAATGGTAGGTTTTTGGTGCAGGTACCCTCCAAAATCAAGCCTATACATTTGGAAGAAGCCCGTATATAGATGTATATATATGTAGAAGTAGTGTATATGGTTACATACGTGTAACCATGGTTGTGCTACTGTTCCCATCTAAATACCTAATATGCATTATTTATGGCAAACGTCGTATATATTGTGCTAGAAAATCGCATTATATATACTCTGTTCTACGGGAAAGAAAGATTTCATCCCGGAAACAAGGAATTCTGATTACTGAATTTTCACTGTTGCAATAATTCTAGTAAATCATTCGGTGAAATTAGTCCGGATGGACTTAGAAAGAATTTGATGCTTTGGTCGAAACAATTTCATTGGCTCCGTCCAACAAATTTTATTGCCTTTCCGAACTGATCCGTCGCCATCACTAATCGTAAACCCAAAGCGGACTACTATTTATATCAAGCCAGAGTGTGTCGCTTTGACAATTCAAAATATGACCACAAGCTATACCAGCAAAAAATAAATATACAAACCTCATTCCATACAATTCTCTATTCAGTTAACAGCTTATTCGTTCGTTTAGGTCTATTAAACAATCGTCTGGCATATTTCCCAAAACCGACCACGCGGGAAACATGGCATACTACGAACAACAATTATTAAAGTAATATGCTTGTCCTCCAAAAATATAAAATTATAGCAACATTCGTTGCCTATATATCATTGCAGTTGAATCGAATGCATATAAAGCTTCAAAAAGCTGATAGGTAACTCAAACTCACAAATATATATTTATATACAAGACTTAAAACAATAAGTGCTTTAACCCTTTGCCATATGTGGTTGCTCTGAAGCAATTTAATATAATACAAACTATTGCACTGGCTCCGTTCGCTACGTATCGTGCTTTTGACCGCGTGTTGTCATTCGCTGGAGTTGTGAAGAGCTTTAAGCATCGTCACATCTCAGTGGTTACCGAGCTCCCCACTAACAAAAATGGGTCGGGTTCGATTCATCGCGGCGGCAACAGTTTCTTCAGCGATAGTCGAAATACAACCGAATTCATGGGGTAAAGGGTTAAAAACATTAACAGCATTACCTGCGTTAACATTGTCGACAAAAAATTAACAATAGTTCAATGAAGTGTATAAGTACAATGGTAAATGAATCATAAATTCTCAAGTATGATTTGCTTAATTTAGGACCGTAGAAATTATGCAGCCCTGAAGAATAAAACAATGACAGAAAAATGTTTAGGGCAGCGCAGTTTGACCCATTTGCCGAGCAGCAGAATTTTTTGGAATTCAACTTGATTAATCTGATATCCATAGCAAATAGAAGGTATGGATTCCTGAGACATACTTACGAACGAAGATTCCAAGTTGAATATAGCACCGCATCATACGCATCACCTTACATCGTTACGAGCTTGTCTGTGATTAATAGGCCCTACATAATGCATTTGCAGTTGTTCTAAATCAGTAGATGTTCCAGTTCATTACCATATTATTTGCAACGCAGTAGGAACCTGCGTTCCTAGTACGACGTCGTGGCAAGTTGGATTTGCGAAATGTGCGCAATATTAAGTAATGTTTAATTCTCTCCTTGAAACGAAACTATTGAGGCAGATCTCAATCAGTTTTCTTTCAATTCAGACAAACTAGAAAATTTGCAAAATTCTCAATGAAAAACGCATAACCGTAAATCTAGCAACTCAAAAGGGGCTAAACATTATGGTCGATTCTCACTCTGGTGTGCGCATCTCGTGAGACGAAGTTTATGGAGAGATATGTATAGCCTAAAGAATTTGGGTTGTATTGTTGAACCGAGAAACCCGTCAAAAGCTATTTAGATTGATAAATCAAGTAATATTGGAGGTTTCCCTCAAATTCTCAGAAAGACAAAACCACATCACGGCAATGTATCAAGGTCAGCATGGCGATCGTTTTAATACGTTCCAAACTATGGGAATATTATTTTTGCAGCTATTTTGCTATTTGCAGGTCGAAAACAACCATTTCCGGTTCCAGTTTCATTCACGATTTACAGTTCCGCTTTTGACTACTTAACTGATACATTTATATTCTAAAATAGCATTCAATTGTCCAATTTTGTATTCTTGAGCACTTATTCATCTAAGAGTGGTACAAGAAGTACATAAAACACAAGTCAAGAAGCAATTTTAGCCACAAAAATTTGAACTAGAATTTCTAGTTTGATCCGAGTCTTTGTTTACGGACAACCGAACAATCCGATAACATTATCCGAGCAAACAAAATCATTAAAGCGAAATGCGTAGTCGTATAAATATTTTACAATATGCGCACATCACAAATTATTGCACTCAATATACTATAAAATACAAGTACATATGCCATAATACAATATATATAGATACTAAATTATGCATATCATCGTAAGTATAACAATGGAAGTGAACGCATGGTAACAGCACGCCACAGCAAACTCAAAAATACACTGTATATATTAATGAAATAGGAGTCCAAATTCTAGGTATTCAAATTTTGTGTAATACTATTTCAACCAATTTACACACGTTGAGGAGACAAAAATATATACCGATACTGGCTGTGCGCGATTTATAGAAATGAAGCAACTTTCAATAGATCCCAAAACTGAGATCAAAAAAAAAAATTTTTTGAAATCTTGTTCATAAAACACGTTAAACACTTCAAAATGTCGAAAACATTCGGCAAAAATTCTTTTTTTCAAATGCGTTTCTAAAACAAAGATCAGCGATACGACCAAAAAATGTAATTTTTTTAGCTTGATTCACCAATTAAGACTAAAAAATTAATGCGTGAAAAACGACAAAATTCTTTCCCGATGGAAAAAGCCGTTACGCTGTTCTGTCACCAAGTTTTCATCCATAGCATGACGGCCAATGTCACCTTTAGAACACGGACGTTATATTGCTAGAAAAAGAACAGCTTAGTGCGGTGGTGGTATATACCTCGTGCAGGTAGTCGTGAGTTCTTATTCGGTGCACACACCTGTGTTGTTCTTGTGTCAAGTCAGTGTGGCGGTTTCGCATTTATGTCAACAACGCAAACATGGGTTCTGTAATGTACGAACGGAATTTGCGTACGCGTACATTTCTCCATTTCGAACGTGTGTCCGCTTTAAATAAATATCATACTGCATAGAACAGCTATGAATACTAATTTTAACACCATTCGACTCAGCTCGCCAATGCGGTTCGAACGATGTATAAAATTATAGCTTTATATATCGAAAAAAAATTTGTTCGAAAAATTTAGGTAGCAAGAGGTATTTTTCGAACCATGTTAGGTCGACTGAGAACCCAAATGAAATCGAAAAAATTGTAATAAATATGCCGTAATGGGAATTTGTTGCTTGAACTGCCTCTCATTGCTCTGAGTAGAATGATACTAAAATATCCGCTGTATCTTCAAAATTCACCAATTTCAGGCTGGGAGTATGAATTTTTGCACGATTGAGTTCGTGGTTTTGACAAAAGATCAACCATAAAGTACGCGCATAAAGTAGTCTCACGGCTCCGCATATTGTTTGTTTATTATATTTATTAAGATAAACTATATACTGTTCGCCTGTACTTATCGCGGATAGTAGGTGCTTGCTTCGCTGCCACTACTAAATTTTCTGATCACGGCGCAAAATCAGTGCAGCAATGCCATCGTGCTATAATGTGCAGTGAGTGCACAAATTTTTCTGTAAACACTGCGTAACCTACAGCCAGATAAATATGTAGTGTAATCACTCTACATACCAAATCCACTTCGAACACTGAAGTTAAATACAGCCGACAATACGCTACCGATAGTATATCGTCCTTCTCTAATGTAAATCAACCGGACAGCTACTAATCCAAACACACGGTTCACTTTGTGTGTCCGCTAATTTCGTTTCCGGTAATACAATAACAACCACGACAGCGCCCTGGTGACTGTCGTTACCTCAAACTACAGCTCTACACGTAACCACGTATATATACGTACTTAACATATAAACATACATAAATAAAAATACTTAGTATTAGATACGACACGTTCGATAGCTTCTCAAATATACGAAAACACCCACTGCTACCTATGTATTATCTAGCAAGCTAAGAATCGCTTTTCAAAAGGACAAAACGTCAGTGCGCAGCAACATTATATGCCGTAAACAAACTTATCAACAAACGCAAGTGTAGGTAGTAAAAAAACTTGGCCCAATCCCAGTTGGGGGGGGGAAAATTATTTTCCGCTTGCTATAGCACCCATCTTTTGGAAACTATGCCCCCATAGTCTCTGTACCCCCAATCATCTGTCACCCCCAAAAGAGATCACTTCGTGATCAGGTTCGCCCCTTTTGGAAACTATGCCCCCATAGTCTCTGTACCCCCAATCATCTCTCACCCCCAAAAGAGATCACTTCGTGATCAGGTTCGCCCCTTTTGGAAACATAAACCTTGATGTTGAACTCATTATTCTATGATTTAGGATGGGTTGCTTTTTGGCTTTTGGAGGCTTTTTTTCAAACTTAAGCCGCCTTCGCTTCGCTCAAAAATTCTACCCCCCCTTAATCCGCCCATGGGTAAAAAACGTCCGCTCTTTCGATTTAGAATGGTTTTGAGGCTCTAGGGTCAAAGGGTAAGTCCCCAGGGTACCCCTAAAAAGGGGTTTTTCAAAAAATGAACATTTTAAAAAGTGACGATTTTTAGAAAATTGACTATAACTTTTGAAAGGAGTGATGGATTTGGATGAGGTCTTCACCATACAATGTGGAATTTAATAGGCTTTCATATGATAACAAAAAATCGTTATAAAGTTTAGTGATGGGGAAGTTGGGGCAATGTGGGTAAGTGATGCAGGGTAATTCCGTAATTATGGAAAAAAATGAAAAAAAATTTTTTTCGTAATAACATGGACATATTATGTACCGTTAGACGCGGAATGACGAGAGGAGTTGAATGGAGGCAATTTCGTTGCAAAATTTTGATATTGTAAGAAATTATTGGCAAATACGTGAATTTATAAAAAATTAAATTTGAGAAATTTGCTTTGTGGGAGTAACAGCTTAGTGCGGGGGGTTCGGGGGGCGGCAGCCCCCCGACTTAGGCTTAGGCTCAGTCTTAGGCTTAGGCTTAGGCTAAGTATATTTTGCTATTGACTATTAGAACATTATTGACTATTATAGACAAATGCAAGATATCTTACATTTATAATGGATAAAGAGCATGTAGTTGAGCGAAAAATTCCCCTTGAGGATTGTCTTTAATTTGTTGTCGCCAGGTATATTCCTTCAAATAACGATCAAACAACTGCGGTTTCACTCCACCACGTGTTCGGATAGATTCGTTGAGCCGGGCCCACAATCCATCGATGTTCTGTGTATGTACGGTATGATCAGTGGGATTTACAAATTGTCTATTATGATGATTGACAGTTTCGTGCGTGTAGAGATGTGGCCGTGGAAGGGCACGTAAACCGTCAATGTAGGTACGAAAGCTGTTGGTTAGGATTCGGGTTCCAGGTAAAACATGTTGAATAATTAATGGGATTACTGTTGGAATTTGTCGGTTGTTGACTGGGAAGAGAAGACACCTTTGAGAATGTCGCTCGATCATACCAAGAACCCAGCCATGTTTTCGTCGACGTAAACCACGATGATATTTTTGCCGAAAAAAAATAGATTCGTCAATCTCAACGTCAACACCAGGGCCTCCCAATCGCAGATACTGCCAGTAGTCCCTGTCGAATGCAACCGCAATGTCTCAGCAATAGTTATACCAATCGGTGACGGTATTTTTACTAACATGTAATTGCTTTTGAATCCATGTTGTAGTCTGTTTGTCGATGTAGGCTTGAATTAATAAAATTGCATTTCCAAGAGAAATGTGATGACTAGCGAAAAAAGATCTTTGCCGGATCGAATATTTTTTTCGACAAGTGGGGTGATTTGAACATCGCCATTCCCAGTCGTCACACCTACCGAAATCTCCACGCTGCCGTCCCTGATATGTGAAGAACGACAAGTCGGCGAGGTCTGCCAATGGCACCAATCGACTCAGGAGGGCGGATTTAGTATAAAAGATGTCATTTCAGAAAAATTCCATGGTTAGTTGAATTACTCCCCCCCAACTGGGATTGCGCCAAAAACTTTATCGGGTCAGTTGATCAAAATTGGGCAAACAGAATATTTACTTATTTATTTCTTTGTTTAACTCAACCAAGCCGATATACTATATAGCTAGTAATTTTAAGAAGTAAAACCTTATACAGTCAACGAAAAAGGATGCCGACGGTGAGTAGTGTAATGCATGAGTAAACTTAAGCTGCGCTGCCTACTATCCTCTTTTGACACTATGTACAAATTCTGTTAAAGAACAAAACAGTCATTGCAATTGCCCATTTTAAACTCAAAAAATTCTTTCGTGAACACAGAGCGACTGATTACAAAATCGGATAATTTCTTTTCGCCAACAGAATGTGCCTATTTCAGGTTTTGCCAAGATCTTGTTTCGCAACGCACAACATGGCAACTTTCATCTCGCATTTTTTCCTTACGCTTACACATTTCGTTTTACGAATGACAATACGTTTAGTTCGCAAACATCACATGTAGTGCGTTGTATACTCAAAACATTAAACAGCTGTATTTTAGTTGGATAAAACAAATTTTAAAATACCCATTGCAAAAGACAAACGGACACTACCCGGTTAGCTGATGTTTTACGACTAATCGTGATTAGACCAATTTCTTAACGTTTTGGATACGTTGCCCAAAACGCCTATTTTGTGTTCTTTTGTAATTTTAGGGATGGTTGGTACACCGAACAAGCGATTGCCAATCGCTATTGACAGAAAGGGATGGTAGGCGGCGTACCATAGGTTTACTCATGCATAACAAATCATATCAAATCGCAGTACGTGCGTTGATGCAAAAAACGAGAGATGCAGCACGTGCAAAAACCGAGCGCTGTTCGTATTCGTAACAGAAACTTTAAATTTTGGTCTATTGAATTTTGTTCGATTTTGGTTCGTTTGAAAGTCACTGCTGGCGACTATTGTAGCTATACTATGTGTTCATAGGAGTGGGGAGAGGGGATTATCATCTCAGACCCGGACCTCGCTCCACGGATTCCGTCAATCCCTCCAGCCCCCGGAGCCCAGGCTGGTCCGCCCTGAGGGAACTCACTTCCCTCGCGCGCCGAAGGAGTGTGGCAAATTATTACAAAAATAGAATAGGCAAAAATCTTGGAAAAATACTCAAAAATTAGGCGAAATTAGCAAAACTTGGGCGAAATTGGCAAAAACAGGGGAAAATTGGCTGAAATGGTGGAAGGAAAAATTCACCAAAATTGAAGGAAAATTGGCAAAAGATGAAAATTTTAGAGTCCCAAAAACCTTGGAAAATTTATCAATCCACCATCCCCGCCGAAACCCCTAAGACTTCTTAGATCGGGCATGTATTTAAAGATTTGAAAGGGTCCCTTAAATAATCACTGTATATCTAATGCGATTATGGTTCCGCATAAGTATATAATTTGAAGCAAGTCCATACCGTTTCCTTCATAGACGAGCACAAGTTGTGCTCTTTTGAACACGGTACCACAGTGATCCAGTACGTCCCAGAAAAGATAAACATTACATATAGAACAACTATGTATATACATCAACAAAGTGCCGACCGATGTAACTACGCCGCAGATAATAAATTACATGCAACGAATAATCCAGTCATGCAGATATAAATAAATATATCATAGGATGCAATATAACAGTAGTAAAAATAACAAAACAAGAATGACACCTATGATCAAATCATCGAATGAATTCAGCACATGCATAATATATATTAAAAATGTATGTATATGTCTGACCTCTCTATTCTCCAATTATTTCGCCGGGGTGGTTGGTGGGTTTTCAGCCACACATAGTTGAATCAGAAATCTGGAATCATAAAATCAGATATCATAAAAACATTTGAAGATATTGTATTTTTCAATGCAAATTGCTGAAATATCTAATATATAATTCGCCTCATAAATACTGTAATGACATCGTTAATTAAGGTTAAAATCAAATTTCATAGTACACGAATTTAAGTTTGCAATACAATTTGTCGATTCTTATCGGGTGTAGCAAACATTCACAAAGGTGCATTGGACAAAGTGGCTACCGTTCTGAATCGAGTGGAACCAAAAAATGTTAGCCCTTATCACTATGGAAAGCCCATGTATGAGTCCATTTTAGGTACGTACACGTAGGTTATTCTTTTGGTCAAGTAAGTTCACCATCGTAAAGGTGATGAGCGCGCATCATTAACAATTTACCATTGTGGACTCAAATACGATTTGCGATAAAGCAACACGCAGGCGCTGTTCACCAGAGGCGCACCATCCTAGCTATGAGTGAGAGGTACAGCTGTACGAGCCACACAAGTTTAGTTACACAAAATTTTCCAGTCGGGACAAATGACCGGCAGAGTATATAAGATAGGGGTCCATAAAGGATAGGCATTAACCCCTGAAAGTCGGAGCCCCCTACCCAAGCAACATTTAGCATTCCCACAAACCCCAAACAAGCAACAATTCCCCCTTCCCTCAGCCAAGCGTGCGCCAAGGCGCGCGAAAACTTTTGTCACATTTGAGAAAATTTCGGAAAAAATTAGCACAAACTAACAAGAATTAGGGAAACTTATAGAAAAAATATTGGAAAGCTGGGTAATCCAACCGTATGAAAACTGGGACCCGTCCCAGTGTGTACCACCCGCGTGCTGCACCACTGCTATTCGCGGCCACTATCTTGAGATTTAACATCGCAATTTGTTGTCCACATACCAGTGAAAAAGTGACTAATAACATCTGACCGGTTTAGCATGTCATTTGATGAGCGCGGACGTTCGTACGAAACGGAGCAATATGCGCGTATGCAAATTCCGTTCGTACATCGCAAAGCCCATGTTGGGCATTGCCTAAAATGGGGTTATGGATAACACGAATGTGAACGACAATTTTTGCACCATTTAATTTGTGTTTTTGATAAAATAACAACCACTGCGTACACACCTAAGTTGGACTCACGCATTATATAAAGTATATTGTAACACAGCTCTTATATAGTTAACGCCGTGCATCAAAATGACTTAACGCACGTTTAGTTAAATTAGCTGTATTACGTAATAGTTGTAGCACAGCCGGGCCTGCGGCAAGTGATTTGTACGCACGGTTGTGTTGTTTAACTCGTTCAAACTCGTGCTAACGCACTCGTCTGAACTCGTTACAACCTTGCGTACAAATCTCTTAACGCACGATGGCTGTGCTACAACTATTACTTGTCGTCAATACGTAACACATTTGTTTCTATGCACACAGTAATAATACGACTGTTCAGGCGAAAAGCTTAAAGCACATCATATGTTCACCAATAGTACATGCAATAAACAATGTCAAGTGCCGACTATACAACAAAACTCAAACTTTGTCTCCCAACGAGGAGTGACTTCAGCCGGATGCAGCCAATGGCGTCACAACTTATTCAAGACCAGCGCTGTTTATCAATTATTAATTGTTTTGGCTTAAACAACTGCTAGGCTTTCAAGCAATCAATGTAAACGCTCTAAAGGCGTGTTCACACCAGTGGCGCAGCGAGAATTTTGCTAAAGGAGGGGCCTGGTCAAGTTTTGTCTTAAGGGGGAGCCCGAGGAAAAAATAAAACCGAAATGTAACTAATAGGCGCGAAGTCCGCACTTTTTCACGGTATTCAGACGAAAGATATGTTAATTTCCACGGTTTTATACAAAAAGTAAAAACATTTATTACCTAAAGCACAAATGGAATTATTAAACTGAAAGCTAAGAGAAGGGAAAAGGCCATCTTGGCCCGTACCCTGTTTGTGACCCTGGTTCACACGCTCAAAGTTTTTACTTAACATGAGCTCAGATTTTGATCAGAACGTGTGAACACTATTCAAACATTTCGAGGATATTCGGTTAACTAATCATCGACGAGATGTATTACCTGAAAAAAGTTTGAGCTCAAAATTTGAAACATTGAAACATTTTCCTTTGAAAATCACCGTCAACAGTTTGATAAAATTTTGAGCGCAAATTGTGAACACACCCTAAGATTAACGGAAAGGCAACAATAACGACAACGTGGCGCACACCTTGGCGGCCTGGCATTTAGCGTTATGGAAAACGCTTCTGTGATGTACTATAATCAAAACATTAGCTGGCACCATTGTAACGATAATAAACGAACACCGAAACAGACTCCGTAGCGACAAGTACGCGTATGAAACTAAACAAGATCATTATACAAATCGTTGAAAAAATCAAATATTCTTGAAAGCATTTACAAAACCCTGTTAGATTAAAATTTGGCTTAAAATCTCAACTGGGTCGCGTCGTTGGCAGCAAACTGTAATCGTTTGCCGCAGTGATAACAGCATTTGCATTGATACACTCATCATTTTCTTGTTCGAGTTTATACAGCATTTGCAATCTATGCAAGCAATGTTTTAACGGCTGAATGGCTTGATGATCGTATTTTAAATCAATTTTGGTGCTGAGTTCGTACCCTGTGCTGAACTTTTCCCGTTATTGCGATTAGTATCATTTTGTTTTGTAACTATAATAGGAAAAGTAATTTTGATAGACAACGTTCGCGGTGGTAAGCCTAGTTTCAGCTAAACCCTAGTAGGGGCATTCTATACCTTTACCAGCCGGATTGAAAACTTTGATTATATATGTGTTCCTGAATCAATATACGCTGCTTGACCGTATAGGCGTATATATATCTATATATCTACCCGATTAGTGCATTACTTGATAGTATAATTTTAAAACTTTAGGGCAAATTGTCAGACGTAAAACAACGACGATGGTTCAAGATTTAGCCCTCCAGAAACAACGTAGAATTTACATTGTTAAACTAAATAACTTTAAACTTGCATCACCCCAAATACATAATATTGAAAACCGTCAAACAAATCTTAACTGCTGTTATACGTTGATTAAAAAAATTTATAATTAAAGCAGTGGTCGTGTGGTTGAGTGTTGTATTCATAATCAAAAACTTCTGAATTCAAGCCTAGGTTTTAAATGGATTGATTTCAATAATTTTTATGTTTGGTTTTAAATATTTAATCATCACTCTTCTTGTCATAACATTAGGCAGGTGAGATTATTTTGCTTTTTTCATACTGTGTTGTGTAATAATCTGTTGGTCCAGTAAAGCGGTATGCTATTAATCGGTCTTATTAAGCTGTCTAGTGTTGCTTATAAGCTTATAATCTGTATTATTTCCACACCTATAAATATTAAAAAAATCTACACCAGCATAGGCCGTGAATGTTATAAACTGCTGTGACACAATTCCATTAGGAAAAACTAACTTTGCTCATAATACAAGTCATTTACTCACTTTTTTCCACACCTATAAATATTAAAAAATCTACACCAGCATAGGCCGTGAATGTTATAAACTGCTGTGACACAATTCCATTAGGAAAAACTTTAGTTTGCCCATAACACATTTCATTTACTCACTTTTCAATAGCAAAAATTGTTATAAATATCTGTCAGTTTATGCAAAAATATAATTATAATATACATAACAATCGGCAATGATTACATACGACGAGAATGTATCAATACTTCAGAAATTAGCGTCAGCTACGTTTAGATGCCGTGTCTAAATAACGAAGAACTCAATGAGCGAGTTCTTACGAAAGTGCTGGTGCTGTAAATCTTTAGCAACGTTGGTGCTCAACCAAAACAACATTCCGCTGCACAAGACGCACAGAGTGTATCCTCCAAAATTTCAACTGACAATGTCATATAAATAACCTATCTGTTCTTGTATGATAATGATCCTTTGATGACATAAGTGGTTCTACCAACATTCGAGTAATAGCTATTATAGGGCAATTTAGCATTTAAACCTAATCCACGAAAACCTATATACACGATCGGTTCACCTACATTCATCTATATTGGAAACGTGGCGAAAGACTATTTTTAGTGTCAAAATTTGCTGAACGTCGATCCAGCGCCATCTGGCGTGATAATAACACTGCCAGTATAGTGTTAAAACAATGAAACTAACTTGTTTAATGGGGCAAATAACCCACATAATCCCATAGTTCAGCCCCAACAACCAAAAAGATTTGTTCTGTAAAAATTTTGAAATTTTCATTTTTTGGGTTATTTTTAAACTTTGGCTCAAAAATCACAAAAACGCATAGCAACAAAGTTGTAGCTTTCGATGAGTGCATCCTGCATGGTGGAATGTTTCACTACGTGGCCTCTACCTTGAGATTTAGGTCGCGAAAAATAGATACCCGGATAGCCAAATTAAAAAATGTCATCTTAGATCCCTTTGGGACTGATATTGACCCGGAAGACATGGTCGGAGCGTTTAGTGTGTAATTAAAGGGCACAAATAGAATTTGTGACCAAATAAAAAATTGTGAAGATCCATCCACCAGGTGATGAGTTATGAACTCCACAGATAAAATAAATTTTTTCGGATTTTCCATATATACACAACATATGCAATATATATATACAATCTGTATAGAAATTGAATCCGGCTATCCCACATAACACTTCTTGCTTACAATGGATCTAAAAACGACCATAGTACAGGTACGCCTATGTATCGTAACATGAATATACAGATTACTGCCATTTCAATTTCGACAACACTAATGCTCACTGGCGACAAATACCACTTATAAATTGCCCGTGTCAAAATAGTGGCGATATCACTGCAAAAAAATATGTCCAATGTGCCACAAATGACACAAAGACATTGTAATAACTGCCATAAGCATTCAATGTATAGCCAATCCTCATATATAGTTGGGGTGGGTAGGTGCAATATTTGTTTAAATATTACGTTGCCAGAACGACCGTCTGCTTATTAGCAGACCAGATATCTGGCATCGTTCATGTACTTGCCCCACTTGTAGTTGCCGTCGTCTGGGGCTCGTCAACAATATCGATAACCAAATCGCTGAAATCCGGTTGCTGATAGGATTTAAACGACTCAGTCATTGCGCCGTTGCTATTACTGCTGCTACCAACATTGGAAGGGCACCCACGTTGATGATGACTAGGCGAATACTGCGGCCCAGGATGTGTGTCCGCGTCGCCTTCAACACTTCTCCTCGCTCCGGTAGGGCTGTCAATTATTGTAGCACCAGGTCGTTGGTCATTTCCTAAGTCATTCGATATCAAATTTGTACACTCGTCTTCGTTAGCGTATGAGCGTGGTGTATTGTTTACGATATGTGACGGTGGAATGCCTAAACTGTTTAGACGCATAAGTTATAGTATTGAAAATTTAAACATGTATATACGTAATCTAGTAAGTAACGTGTAAAACGGCTCCGTGGGGCGATAATCTTCTCGCTATGAGATAACTTGGCATCTTGACTGGAATCGCTCTGCTCTAATTGATAAAATACTTATATATATTCACCGAATCTGATAGTCTATATACCCTTGAGGTACATTAAAAAAGGTTCAAGAAGCGTACTTTCGGGCATGAGAATAATCAAACTTTGATATTTCATTTCATGTAGAAACATTCTGGGTCAGATTGAAAGATATGTAAGTTTTTAATAACATCCAGTCCATATTGGATTTTCCTACTTCTTTTATTTGCTAAAGACAACGCTTACACTCGATTTGTTCAGCCAGTAATAAATAAAACTTGAAAACTTTCAAAATTTATAAATCACAAGTTGCAATAAAAGTCATAATTTCAAGTGTCATATTTCACGTTGTATACCGTTACCGCCTGCCGCATTGGATGCATACCAAGCAAATACAATAATTTTTCTACGATTCTCCAACGCCGAAAACACAGAACACATTCTTGGTGGCAAAACTCGGTGTTTTAATCTGTTGCATCGTCCCACAAAAGTAACCACTTGCTCAATATGCGTTTAGAACTTTGAAACCAATGGCTTCAACTACTCCATAAGCCTAAGATGGTAGAATAATCCTGCGAGCCCACTGTTCGCCATCAACAAGGAAGAAAATCAGTAAGTCAAAATTTCAGACATTCCAAAAGATTTCGGAAAAAAATAAAGGAGACCTGCCTCAAAAATTATAGGAGACCATGAACCCGGAAAAAATCACATTGTTCTCCAACCCTACTTATTTTTATAAATCGGTATCTATCTATAATTTAAAACCTATAGAGCCCATTTTATCTATTCCTAGAAAAAAGGTAAGTGCCTTCAATAATGCACTAGCCACCGTTAATACCAATGCATTACAACGCAAAATAAACTGAAACAAATATTTAACCCGGTTCTCACAGATCTTATGGACAGCCTCATCTGAAAGATAATGTACAGTCTTATAGAGCCCGAATTTCTCTAGAAAATAAGCCTGAATCGGCTAAAATATCTGTACTTCTTTGGGCCAGATACTATCAAAAACTTTCCATCAAACCTTATTTTGACCCTGGCCGAGGACATTCGGCAAACCTTTACACAGGAGAATGAACTGTGCATAACAAGCGGGCACAAATTCAAATTTCCACATTGCCTTTAACGCACTGTAACTGCCGCGATATTATTCTCTTCTGGATGTAGAAGGAGTTATCTAAACTATTTGGACCATTGCTTTACGGTTTGATCAACATGGCGTAGGGTCAGCTTTTCTCGGCCCAGCAGCGCAACGAAAATACCCTTCACCGCAGTGTTACACTCCATGTATACGTTAGCCAAGGAATGTTTCCAATATGTGACGGCTTCGTGAGAATTTCGGACAGAAATCATGGAAGCAGCAGAAACAGAACGCTACGTAGGTGTCCATTTAGGTACTATTATATATATAGTGACGTGTTAATCCGTTAAACTTGTGTCGTGTTTATGAATGACGCAGACAAACTTGAATATATATAATTTTTGTATAACTGACCGCTATTTAAGCAGATTCCACTAGCGCTGCATCAATAATTACGTCGCGTCACTTACCTCCACTGATCGTGCCATTAGTTTTATTCTTCGCTCGTGTTGGCGTGGTTTTGATCGACTGCGTTTGCTGCTGAGAAGCAAGCCCGTTGACTTTCGTTTCGCCACGATTATATCCCTGATTCCTTGGATACGGCTGCGTGCCATCAGGTTGGTCCGCTGAGCCCTGAAGAATGCCTATCGCTCGCTCCGATGTACCGTATCTACCGCGATCATAATTCGGCGGCGGTGGCGGATCTACATTGCCATATCGATGATATTCCCCACCTTTGTCCGAACTACTAGCTCGATGATTGCCGTACTTCGATGTAGGCACAACGAATCCTTGAAAATCGCTATTAACACCACCTGGCGAAGGTTCTTTGTACGTTAGCGTATTACCACCACCTCCACTGGGAGCAGCCAAATGATTCGGAGTGTATGCGTTGTTGCGAGCCGTTGAATTATTGAGGCGGTTATTGAGCTTGTAGCTATAACCCATTCGATATGAGTCAGCGTAGAAAATGTCGCCGTTAACACTGCCATCGCCCGCAGCTCCGCTTCCAACAGTCATTGGTTGCACCGGGACGCCGGAACGAAAATCCTCTGCAAAATAAAATACTCGTATATTAAATTACAACGGCAAGAGTAACCATGATGCGCATATATATACGACATGTCATGACCACTTCATCATTGTTCTGAAATGGTAAGCAGGGTCCTGACAAAGTTTTTGCATTACCCGGTCACACTACCACTTCGGACCACTCACTACTGAAATGACCCTAATCCTTTGACTTATAAGTTTGGAAGAGGTGGAGCTCGAAAGCGGGGCTATGAAGGAAATCTAAAGTTTTCAAAGCAATTTTGCAAAGATATATATATATACATAAGATTTTTAGGAGGACACAAAAATTACTAGCACGCTCCTGGTACAACCAATTTTTTCAGAGTGGCAGAAGTCGTTCCATGCGCAAGGTTTTCTACCTAATTTTCAAAACCAATTCCGTGAACACTAAAAAGTTAGATATAACCATAGATTTCACCACCCTTCCTCGCCGAGATTTTTTACCTTATAATTTCTAGACAATTATTCTTCAACTCACGTATTTTCGTTATTCGACTTCGTTACGACTACGTACGTACATTTTGCATGTACCTAGCAAGTCTCCTTTATGCGGTTGTATATGAATTCTATCTTACTTAATACCGCAGTAGTAAATAAGTACACACTGTGCAATATATATATACACAACGTACTTGCAATATATAATGGGCATTAACCATTTGAGTATTTTTCGGTATTAAAAATTCCTCCTCAAATGGAAGCGCCGGCCAGATCATCCCTAAAATTTTGGGTCCAACGATACCCTGAAATCACTATAATTTTTTAGGTTTATCCAAACATTGAAAACCTGCAAGCTTTGAAACATTATATGGATGAACTCTAACTAACTAAAAAGTGAAGAACAGAATTAGTAACAATAATATTTACAGTCTTACCCGCGCCATAGTAACGTTTAGAATAACCGCTTTTCGACTGCTTGAAACATGACATAAATACGTAACACAATGCGCCGACGATGCCTGAAACATACGCTGTGATGACCGCTGTATGTTGTTAATCAAAGTGTAACTTATAATACCAGCCCTTATTCTGGGCAATAGCAACGATTAACTATTCCACTGGTGCTGTGTGACCTTTGCGTAAACTATATAATGCCATTCAGTAGTTATCGCTCAAAAATTTTTTCAATTGTTGTAGGTCGGAACGTTATGTATGAATGAACTTAAGCTGGCCGTCTGCCAGCCTCTTTTGACATCAAGTAACAAATGCCGTGAAAGAACAAAGCAATAACCAATTCCAAATTCAAAAATTATCGTTCAGGAACGCAGAAGGACTGATTACAATACGTTATAGTTTACGTATGCTAATACAATGCACTTGATTGTTTTTTACCACGATTACGTTTCGCAGCCCACAACGCGACAACGTGCAATCCGCATTTTTTTCGTAACGCTAACAAATTTCGTCGTAAAATAATACATGTAGTTCGCAAAGACCACAAGTGGTGTACAGCTTTGAAAACCATTTTTATTCGATAAAATTCCCAGTTTAAATGTTCAAAGGTCCTTAGCCGGTTATTTAATGGTTTAAATATTTTGATTGTAAACGTTTTGGATGCGTTAAAACACCAATTTTGTTCTCTTATGTGATGACCGATGGTTGGTGGACCGAAGAAGCGATTGCCACCCGCTAATGACAGCAGCACAATAATAAACAGTGATTTATGACAGTATCAGGTCAACCTACCTGTAGATCAGTCCTCTTTGTAAATTTGGTTCACTGGTTGTGCACTAACACACAAACATGTAGGTCCATTGTCAATGTCCATGAGTCTATGCTTGACTCCTGAACACTAACTGATTAACATTGTCCAGGCATTGTGCCTGGATGTAATTGGGTTAAACATTTATTGGGTGACTGGTTTTCGGTATATCCTTTAAAACAATGAAAGGGTGAAGCGATTACTGCCACTGTTACTCAAATATAATATGAAAACTGTCATGTTATTAATCCAACTAAAACAACACGTATATAAACGTAACTACGAAAATTTATTTGAAATTACAGAAAGCAAAGCATGATTTGTTGTACTAGTACTGTTGGTGCCCGTTGGCTTTTAGAAAGTTATTCCGGGTACGTCATGATACAACGGGTTAACTTGATCAGGGACAACTATTTTAGTCCTATTGTATGCAGCTGTGTAATAAAGTAACGCATTGTGATTTACGGTAATTCATTTAAATAAAAACTTGGAATGATTATTATCATAAGCTTGCATATTTCTATTCACATCTATTATACTACAATGAGCAATGATTTTTGAAAGTTGATTTAAATTAACCTTTATATGAATGTTAATATACTCACAAATAAAGTAACCTATCACAAACTATAGAAATGATTTTGCTATATATATACCATAGATACAAATTATGATCGGCTTTTCTTGACAGACGTACCATCAAGTAGGAAACGACAACGTGGACGATGGGCCTTTGAAACATAGAAAAAATTGAGCACTCAAGAAGTTGGAGCCGAAATTCACAGAAAGAGCATCGAGACAATGGACAGGCGCACCTTTAGAAGTGATAGACGATGACCGATCAGACCGTGAGGAGGGAAACTGGTGAATAAATAAGTTGTGGACCAACACAGCAGTGTTGTGCACTCTACCTCACTAATTTTCGAATGCTAGATAAAAATTTCCCATTGGAATACTAATCTCCACCATGGTCTTTTTTCTATATGGAATTGTAGGGAAAAATTATAGGAGATTATAATGAAAATTGTACTGCTGGTTACAGAAGTCAGAGGCTTGGATCAATTCCCGCATTTTTCTGCCATTATTTACACTATAGTTTGTTTGCATGCGGTCACGCCCTACGTACCGCCCCGTAGTTACTATACAGTGCAACGAGCCTGAGATTATAGAGTAAACAACCGAAAAGTCGGCCGAACCAGCGATGGCATGCTGATAAACCACATAACAGGGCAGAACTCGTATAACACATTGCGTCGGGCTAAGTGGCGTCTGAACCCCACAATGCCCGACCAGTTCTAGATACAAAAGCCGAAGAAAAACAAGATTACTAAACCCGCACACATTGCCTTGTATTAAAACTATTTGACTTACCAGATGCAGTGAGCACAATAAAGCAAATCCGCATATCGCTGATAAAGTTTCGAATGTCGTGAAGGTCGTTGGTCACACCGACCAATTTGTTATAGTCTTTCATCATTTGGCCCAGCCCGGGGCCTTGAGGGCCGTAAAAATCAGTCATATCGTGCTGACTAACAAGAGAATCAATAAAGCACCTGAGTCGACTCTCGTTGGAATTATATATAGGTAGATTTCTTATACGGATATGAAAATCTAAATATAACGTATTAAGGATGTCAGAAATTAAGAAACACAACTTGTATATGTATTAATATATGTATATGTATTAATAAATTACTGTATTCGCCATGATGGTGAATCAACTACGTGACGCTCAGGAATCGTTTTATATAATTTAAATTAAATACGTGGGTATATACTGAAAATGTAAAGCAGGGCCGCGTAAACTAATTACCAAAAAAATTTACAGCTTCAGAATCATAGAAAATATTATTGTAACATGGCTTCTGTCTGGGGAGGGGGGTGGAGCTGGCATTTCTTAGTGCCCCACGGCAAAAACAGGTCCATCTCGCCGGTCGAATCTCTTGACAAAATTTTTGCTCCGCGGTAAAACACCTAGGAACTTGACAAAATAAAAAAAATCTGTTTCTGAAGTTAAAAATTTGGTTTCCGAAGTTCTAAATAAAATATTCGTTAAAAAGTCGCTTTAATCTCAATGGAGACATTTTAGCCGTTACTCAGGTCAAAGCCTCCCGGTTCAATCAGCCCCTTCAATTCATGGCCCCCCGGCAAAATCCTGCTCTCCCAATTGCGAACTAGGCCCCAAGGTTCACTCCTCCTAGCAAAGTATCCAGCGAATGCCAGGTAACTAATAGCCCAGAGCCACGTTTTCACAAAATCAGAGCTAAAAAACTTTTGTAAAAAAAATTACATTGAAATCTCGATAAAGGGCACCACACTGGCAGATTATTGGTACTGTGAGGTAAAACCAATAATGATGATAACAAGGCACTAGCATATCCATGATACAATCCAATTTTACCGGTGCATAATTACTATGTTCGAAGCAGAGACCTACCAGAGACCTTAATTTCTTATTTATATGCTCTAAGAATATTGACTACATTTTGTTTCATAAGCAGATAAGCAGCAACTAAGCTGCCTGCCGTCAGGCAAACACATGTGGGGTGACGGATGCAGCTATGGTTCTGGGTTAGGCAAGGCGGCGGTAAAATCTGAGCTTTCCGTGCAACGTCAGTGTTAAGTAAAAAATGTTTTCAGTTAGGTCTAGTGGTAAGTGCTTGGCGGCAAAATAATATGAAAACAGCCTGCTGAAAGTTGGCCCTGAGGTAGGATTCGAACAAGGAACATCTGCTTTGTATCCGCAAGCATGCGCTCCACCGGCTGAGTTATCTCTGCCCGAAGTGACAGAAATGAAGCTGCTATATTCTACGTAGCTGGTATATTCAAGAATAGACGATAACAAATTACCGTTATATTAGTCAGTGGGACCGGGGTATGGCTTTTTATATAGCTATCGGTAGTTATGGGACACGGACACTTCGTCTCATCAGATGGCGTACGTGTATATATCTGGCAAGTTGTAGTATATATTCGAAAATACAAGATAACAAATTACCGTTATATTAGTCAGTGGGACCGGGGTATGGCTTTTTATATAGCTATCGGTAGTTATGGGACACGGACACTTCGTCTCATCAGATGGCGTACGTGTATATATCTGGCAAGTTGTAGTATATATTCGAAAATACAAGATAACAAATTACCGTTATATTACGTAGTTATGGGACATGGACACTTCGTTTCATCAGGTGGCGTACGTGTATATATCTGGCAAGTTGTAGTATATATTCGAAAATACAAGATAACAAATTACCGTTATATTACGTAGTTATGGGACATGGACACTTCGTTTCATCAGGTGGCGTGCGTGTATCTGGCAAGTTGTGGTATATATATATTCGAAAATACAAGATAGCAAATTACCGTTGTATTAGTTGAAGGGACCGGGGTTGTCTTTTTATATGGCTATCGGCAGTTATGGGACATGGACACTTCGTCTCATCAGGTGGCGCGGGAGTACGTGGCTAGGTGTAGTATGCCTGTGATACGGGGGTTTACATATGGCAAGCGTTTGTTTTTGGAAGTATACCAAGACATACACTTCTAGCATAATGATTTTAGCCTGCTTGTTTGAATACTCGTATATGACTGTACAACCAAGCTCCAAGCACGATAGCTTATGCGTGGCACTGCACATTTATAAAAAACATCCAAGGCGGTAACAGTCACAGCAAAATAAAATGGTTTATCTTCAACATAAAACAGGGAATTGGATGAGATTATTATAATATTCCGAAAGGGTATTCCACGGGTTTTAAGTATATTTGCTCAATAAATATAAAACTTCAAAGTGAGTAGACAACAAGAAGCCAGTCGACGATTTGACACTTGTTTACCAAGACCTCGGATAAGAACTCGTTTACCTCGTCTACATACGTATATACTAGATTGCGGATATAAAGGTTGCAAACAGGAAATTACTTGAACGCGTAGCTACCTGGCTGTATTCAAGATGGCTCTGTGTTTTATGCATCAGAAAAATGTTTGTATTTTTTTTGTGAGAAGCCTCTTTACATGTTAATTTCCCCTTATCCCACAACATCCGACGCGGCCTGAGAAAGGTACGTATTGAGTTTGGTCATGTCGGTGTGAGACACCTCTTTCCATGTTAATTTCTCCTTGTCCCACTGCAACATCCGACGCGGCCTGAGAAAGGTACGTATTGAGTTTGGTCATGTCGGTGTGAGACACCTCTTTCCATGTTAATTTCTCCTTGTCCCACTGCAACATCCGACGCGGTCTGAGAAAGGTACGTATTGAGTTTGGTCATATCCGACGCGGTCTGAGAAAGGTACGTATTGAGTTTGGTCATGTCGGTGTGAGACACCTCTTTCCATGTTAATTTCTCCTTGTCCCACTGCAACATCCGACGCGGTCTGAGAAAGGTACGTATTGAGTTTGGTCATGTCGGTGTGAGACACCTCTTTCCATATTAATTTCTCCTTGTCCCACTGCAACATCCGACGCGGTCTCAGAAAGGTACATACTGAGTTTGGTCATGTCGGATGAGATGCAATGTAAACACAAATCGGATCGTGTGAAATCTGACCGCATCAAATTGGGACGTAACGTGAACTAGGTCCAAGAATGCACAATATATGTGCTACAAACACCGTATGGAGTTTATTTTTAATATTAGAGTCGAGGACATATATATTTGATTAATATATAACTATTTAAGGACAACGCTCGTCTTGATATAGTTTCGGTTTCCATGACTGGTTGTGAATCGATGTCCGACTGATATTTAATTAAGCACAACGCTCGTCTTGATATAGTTTCGGTTTCCATGACTGTTTGTGAATCGATGTCCGACTGATATTTAATTAAGCACAACGCTCGTCTTGATATAGTTTCGGTTTCCATGACTGTTTGTGAATCGATGTCCGACTGATATTTGATTAATATATAACTATTTAAGCACAACGCTCGTCTTGATATAGTTTCGGTTTCCATGACTTTTTGTGAATCATGTCCGATTGATATTTGATTAATATATAACTATTTAAGCACAACGCTCGTCTTGATATAGTTTCGGTTTCCATGACTGTTTGTGAATCGATGTCCGACTGATATTTGATTAATATATAACTATTTAAGCACAACGCTCGTCTTGATATAGTTTCGGTTTCCATGACTTTTTGTGAATCATGTCCGATTGATATTTGATTAATATACAACTATTTAAGCACAACGTTCGTCTTGATATAGTTTCGGTTTCCATGACTGGTTGTGAATCGATGTCCGACTGATATTTAATTAAGCACAACGCTCGTCTTGATATAGTTTCGGTTTCCATGACTGTTTGTGAATCGATGTCAGACTGATATTTGATTAATATACAACTATTTAAGCACAACGTTCGTCTTGATATAGTTTCGGTTTCCATGACTTTTTGTGAATCGATGTCCGATTGATATTTGATTAATATATAACTATTTAAGCACAACGCTCGTCTTGATATAGTTTCGGTTTCCATGACTGGTTGTGAATCGATGTCCGACTGATATTTGATTAATATATAACTATTTAAGCACAACGCTCGTCTTGATATAGTTTCGGTTTCCATGACTGTTTGTGAATCGATGTCAGACTGATATTTGATTAATATACAACTATTTAAGCACAACGTTCGTCTTGATATAGTTTCGGTTTCCATGACTTTTTGTGAATCGATGTCCGATTGATATTTGATTAATATATAACTATTTAAGCACAACGTTCGTCTTGATATAGTTTCGGTTTCCATGACTTTTTGTGAATCGATGTCCGATTGATATTTGATTAATATATAACTATTTAAGCACAACGCTCGTCTTGATATAGTTTCGGTTTCCATGACTGTTTGTGAATCGATGTCAGACTGATATTTGATTAATATACAACTATTTAAGCACAACGTTCGTCTTGATATAGTTTCGGTTTCCATGACTTTTTGTGAATCGATGTCCGATTGATATTTGATTAATATATAACTATTTAAGCACAACGTTCGTCTTGATATAGTTTCGGTTTCCATGACTTTTTGTGAATCGATGTCCGATTGATATTTGATTAATATATAACTATTTAAGCACAACGCTCGTCTTGATATAGTTTCGGTTTCCATGACTGTTTGTGAATCGATGTCAGACTGATATTTGATTAATATACAACTATTTAAGCACAACGTTCGTCTTGATATAGTTTCGGTTTCCATGACTTTTTGTGAATCGATGTCCGATTGATATTTGATTAATATATAACTATTTAAGCACAACGCTCGTCTTGATATAGTTTCGGTTTCCATGACTTTTTGTGAATCGATGTCCGATTGATATTTGATTAATATATAACTATTTAAGCACAACGCTCGTCTTGATATAGTTTCGGTTTCCATGACTGTTTGTGAATCGATGTCCGACTGATATTTGATTAATATATAACTATTTAAGCACAACGCTCGTCTTGATATAGTTTCGGTTTCCATGACTGTTTGTGAATCGATGTCAGACTGATATTTGATTAATATACAACTATTTAAGCACAACGTTCGTCTTGATATAGTTTCGGTTTCCATGACTGGTTGTGAATCGATGTCCGACTGATATTTAATTAAGCACAACGCTCGTCTTGATATAGTTTCGGTTTCCATGACTGTTTGTGAATCGATGTCCGACTGATATTTGATTAATATATAACTATTTAAGCACAACGCTCGTCTTGATATAGTTTCGGTTTCCATGACTTTTTGTGAATCGATGTCCGACTGATATTTGATTAATATATAACTATTTAAGCACAACGCTCGTCTTGATATAGTTTCGGTTTCCATGACTGTTTGTGAATCGATGTCCGACTGATATTTGATTAATATATAACTATTTAAGCACAACGCTCGTCTTGATATAGTTTCGGTTTCCATGACTTTTTGTGAATCGATGTCCGATTGATATTTGATTAATATATAACTATTTAAGCACAACGCTCGTCTTGATATAGTTTCGGTTTCCATGACTTTTTGTGAATCGATGTCCGATTGATATTTGATTAATATATAACTATTTAAGCACAACGCTCGTCTTGATATAGTTTCGGTTTCCATGACTTTTTGTGAATCGATGTCCGATTGATATTTTCAGGGCTGTCAACAATATTTATATTGACAAATAGACACGTATCAAAATTTCACATATTTTGTAAACTGCACTTGAATACACATACAAGAACAAACATTTGGTCAAAAATTAGCAAACACGCTGGAAGTATACTGGCGTGCTTGTTGCAATTTGGCAAAGAATTTACCGGAATTTTTTTAGGAAGAAAGTGGGGCTGACCCCTAATTGGCTTAACATAAGTCTAAGCTTAGGATTACGCTTAACCTAAGCCTTAGCTTACGTCGTTAATCCATAAACCGAATCAGACTGTCAAGGCAGATCGAATGATACATAAAATATATAATGCATTTATCGAGAAAAATATTTTTTCGAAAATTTTGGCTACCCAGGGGAGACCATTGGGAACTCAAAAAATTGAAAATATTTTGTCATAAAGCCGGGTAAAATGAATACTTTCTGAACCCACTCATCGGGCTGGGTCGAATGGTACCAAAAATTTCGCTGTTTCTTGAAAATTCACCATTTTGGGGTTGGGGGTATAACTGAAAAGACCCCAAAATGTTAGTTTACTGTGCAAGTTGTCGTGTAATCACAGAAACATAAATAGCATAGGTATAGGGGGTGTGTACAGAGGATCCCAACGGGTCGGACCACCCCCAAGCCACGTTTACCACCCACCTGAAAGCTCCGCACCCCGTAACCCTCTCGCAGCTGCCACCGCCCTTTTGACGCGCAGATTTTGGTGCACACTGGCCACAAAAAATATGGTAAAATGTGCCAAAAACTGAGGTAAAATTGTTAAAAATAGAAAATTACAAAAGAAAAAATTTATCGCAAATTCGCAAAACCGCGTGAACCCGAGTTAACGGTTAGAACCAGAAACCTGTCACAAAACAACTACGTTTTTGTTACGAGGTTTTGGGTCACCGTTTATATCCTAGCACCTAAGGCAAAGCACGCGATTCGAAAGTAAGCGGGGCAACTCAAAATGAGAGTATAAGGAAAAATTGCGGGTGCCATAAGGGTAAAGTCGATTTGTCGCTTTTTTCCGAAAAGTGGGCTCCTCTCGTGCGCACCAGTCTTAGTCCGTGCGTCTTTCCAGTTCGTCCAGTCACAGCAAAAATCATAAAGATTACTGCAGTAATTGCTTAGTTTACTCAAAATTTACACAGCAGCAGAGGAATAATTAACGGTTGCTATTACATTGGGCAAACCCAAAAATAAAAATTTTCTATTCTTGCATCTATGGCGTATATATGTAAATTAAACCAATAATGCATTAGGGAAGAGTATGACACTTCCTTGCACTCACATGTTAGCCCGTGTTTGATGATACCGGCGTTTTCGGCCTGACCCACCCCCAGTTTCTGGGGGGGGTAGCTCGAATCGGCCCTCCCCCCAGTTTTTGTGGGTCGGTTTATAGACAACTGCTTATGAACCATCCCCCCTAAAAATTGGGGTCTAACCTACCCCCAACCGAAAACTGGGGGTCCGAGGTACCTTTCCCGAAAAACTGGGGGACGAGGGTCAGGCCGAAAGCGCCCGTATCATCAAAAGTGTCATACTCTCCCTAATGCACTTTTGATTAAACTAATACGTAGGCGACAGAAATCAGCAATAGATTTCACACCTGTTTTTCCCAACGCTACATCTAGTATAGTCTGGCTATACTAGTGAAGCTCGCTTGCGAGCCAGAATTCGAGTGGTGAGAACAATCCCCGAAGTCTGTTGTAGAAAGCACACACAAACAAAGCCTGCACACAGTACGCAGGTGCAGCATTATATAAACCGTGAGTGATGAGTCATAGTTACGCCCGCCTCTTTTGTTAGGCAACGTATGCAGTAGACAAAACATCATACAACGAGTGCAAAAACAATGAACTAACAATTTAATAATTCAATGAAACCCGAAATTGACCGTGAAAAGAACGTTAAAGAATTCAAACCAACACTTAAGAAAAATCTCATTTTTCATACCAAGTATGAAGCAGAAGTGTGAAAAATATTTGCCACACAATGTTTTTGACAGCCGCAATGAGCTTGTTGGCCCAGAAAGCCCCATATAAAACACTAAAAGCAACAAAAACACACATTTAGGTGCATTTCCCACGACTTTTCACCAAATATGAAATTTGCTATAAGGTTATAGACTCCAGACTGGGAAGTAGTTGAAAAACTTGTTATATATCATTGGAAAGCCCTGGTAAAGCTACATGGAATAGGCCTATTAGTTTGCGGATACCTCGTTTACTTATTGAGAAAAGTCGCAAAAACTGGAAGGTGTGCCCGAAAATGGGCACGGGAAAAAAATTCAAAAATCGGGCTCCATCACTACACCTAAATCGATCATTGCGCTTCGAATGAGCTATCTCGCATCAAAATCTGCCCAATCGTTATCGAGATCCAGGTGCGACAGACACACACACAGACAGGACCTCCTCAACCCCCTCCAAACCCAAAATTGAAAATTCTACTTCCACTCGCTCGCCTCGAATTCAATAAACTATCTAGGCTTAGAATTCAACAATTAAACCGTTGCATTGTACGTTGCATAAAACCCTTATATGCAAACGGAACTAATTTACAAGATTCTTCTATAAAAATCAAATTCATACACGTACAACATGACAGTCGGCCGGTGTCGTGGATTATTTTTCTCGGTGGTATTTTTCCCCTAGCGATCGATAGTAATATCGACGGATGTGGTATTTTTCCTCGTACTATTTCTTCCCCTTGGTATTTTTTCCGTTATTGGCGATTAAATCATTGATTTCGCATTGCTAAAAGCACTACAGCAAATCTGAGTTTATCTGAATATTTATCCAAGTGACCTGAAGCGTGGACTAATAAGGCGAAAATGGCTTCAACGATTTGCCAGTGTGTCCTTGATCTGGTACATCGCTACGGTATCATGGAAATTCTGCAGACGGATCAGGGATCTGAGTTCTGCAACAACTTGAAAGCAAAGCTATGCAAATCCCTGCACATCGAACGCGCATGTCAACAGCGTATCACCCGCAATCGATATCACGGGGAAAAATAATCCGCGACACCGGCCAGGGGCGGATCCAGAGGGGGGCAGGGGCGCCCCCCCCCCGTCGGGAAGGCCAAGGTTCATAAATTTTTGGCACATTTTAAAATTTTTAAAACGGGATCACTGACTGGTCATCAACATTTATGCTGAGCGGTTATACCCCTGTAAACGTAGCCTCTTTGATGAATCCGACCGCGTCAAAATACATCACCATTGGCATTATAATGTCTGACCGGGTTATCGGTCTATCGTGGCGTGGCTACGTTTTGTATATTACCTATGTTTTGAAACATTTTGATACGTATGGCTTCACTGTTTGCGCAGAACTGAAATTATATGTTTTCTATGTAGGCTTTGTATAGGTTTGCTTATGTATAGGTGGGTACACTAGAGTAGGTATATCAATAGGTTCTTCTAATGTGCAGAGGTGTATCTTGTGCATCTTTTCAAATGAACCTGCTGCTGCCCTCGAGTTTTACAATGACATACTACCAGAGGAAGCCGCCAGCTTTCAGACAGAATATGAACGTTGGTGTATGAAATGGAAAGAACTCGGCCCAGACGCGCCATCAACTGCATTATCTGCATTGAAAAAATGCTGTCCTCAGTTTTTTCCTCGTATACCATAGACTATTGCGCATTTTTGCAACGCTCCCTGTAATATCAGCAACGGATGAAAGGAGCTTTTCAACCCTGAGCTATTTGAAGAATCTCATTCGCTCAACAATGGCTGAGGACCGATTGTATGGATTAGCGTTAATGTATATTCACATAGACATTCCAATTGAATTTGAAACGGTTATTGATAAATTTGCCCTAAGAGCACGCAAACTTGACTTTGTACTCTGTAGTGTTGCACTTCATTTGAACTAGTTTTTTATGCCATAAACGCCACGATTCCTAACGCCAGCGTGATAAATACTTGATTTTTTTAACGTTGTGTATGTTAGACTATATATCCTTAAAATTCTATATATCAGCGTATATATATATCAGGAATGTAATAAGGGTGCGCCCCCCGTCAGAAATTCCTGGATCCGCCACTGACACCGGCCGTTGGCCACTGCGCAACGACCGACTGTTTGATTGTAAATTCATCCGTTGCCCAGGACTATTTCCAAAAATAGTACATATATATAATGTCAGTTATTTGAAAAACTATACAAAACGAAACACTAACACAGTTTGAAACGCTATAACGCATAAACTACTACATAGACAGAATAAACTACAACAGCATATAGCGCATAAATATATAGAAAACCTGCAAACAGTTGAAATTTTTTTAACAATTTCAATTTTCAAGACCAAACAATATTAGTCGTGCAAAAGCTGTTGTGCAGAAATATAAATATATATATTTCTAATGCAGTAAACATGTATGCACATATATCACACTAAGAAATTATATATAACTATGGACAGAATTTTGCACATTCACGGTGGGCGCAGACCGAAGTTTCAGGTTGGATAGCGGGTGCTTCGGACGGAGGAGGGTGCTTCAGGGGGTCATGCGTCCGCCGGGACGGTGGTAAGGATGGTCCGGGGGCGATAAATTTTACTCAAAAGTTTTCGCAATTTTTGCCAATTTTTCCCCGATTTTTGCTTTTCCCCAATTTCGTCTATTTTACTCCCATTTTTGCCAATTTTTTTCCAAAATTTTTCGTTGCGGTTCGAATAATACTTGAAATTCACGGACCGTTTTCACCAAATGTCATAGCGAAACCAACACCGCGGGCTCACCTTCTAGTCCCTCGCTTTCGATCCAACTTCGCCTACGCTGAGCTTCAAAGCCTCATGACCAAGCAAGGATTGGCACCTCTCTATGTCTTCAAACTTCAAACAAAAAAAGAATGCAGCTTTCCAAGTGGTTGTTACACGTGCCCTACTTCCCTCCGCTATTCACCCTTCCTTTTGGCCATCGGAAGTCGAGTATCGCCGCTTTATCCTTGACGACGCTGCCAGAGCTCGACTTAATCTCCCGACCAAGTGTCGTGTCGTCGACCAGCCTGGCCGTCACTGAAGCCACGTCCAAGCCAGCACTACTGTAACTGCACCAACAGTAGCACAAACAGTGGCCAACGCAACCCACAACTCGTCAGCGCCGAGGGAGACAGAGCCCTTGCGACCACCAATTATCCTCAAAGTAAATCCCGCTGATCTCCGATCAAATGACAGCACGAATGCCTGTGACATTGGTACCATTGCGAGTAACAATAACATTTCTGACAATAAACAATGACTATACAGTCAATCCAAACGACATGCCGAGCTCGCTACCTTCGGACCATTGAATGCTCGATCAGTCAATAATAAGTCAGCGCTTATAAGGCTCACAATGGTCGATCATAGCCTCGACTTTCTTGCTCTAACAGAAACGTGGATGCAAGATCCAGACGCGGTAGCTCTAAAAGAATGCGCGCCAGATACGCTCCTCGTTACGGCTCGGCCGCGATCAAAGGGTCGTGGGGGAGGCGCTGCTGTGATAGCACATCCATCCTTGCGGTATAAGTTATTTCGAGATATTGCAGAAATGACTTTCACCAGCTTTGAATTTATACTTGGGACTGTAACCCTTAATGGCTGCTTGATACTAACTCTAACAATATATCGACCGCCGAATCTTTCACAGAATGCATTCTACACAGACTTTGCCGAGATGTTATCTCTCCTCTCCACTTACTCGTCTGATGTATTTAATCATGGGCGACTTCAACTTGCCTGTGATAGACAATGAGTTCACATCTCTGATTGACTCATTCGATTTAATGCAGCATGTCAATGGGTCAACTCATGATCGCGGGAATGTACTCGACTTGGTGTTTTCTTATTCGAGTATTAAACATGTAGCAGCTGTCTCCGTTCAAACTCCAATGTCGGATCATAATTTAATAATGATCAAACTCCGCCGCCAGTTATGTTCCAGACGAGCTACGAAGATAATTGAATATCGCCAATGGGACCGACTCAAATCTGTGGCGTTTCGCGCAGACCTGACATCTCGCTGCCACAGACTTACTGCGTGCTCATATAACAATCGAATTTCACACTTCTATGAAATGCTTGAGCAAGTGATCGATTATCATGCACCACTATGCCGCAAAATGGCACGCGATAGATCGGCATCGCCCTAGTTTGACGCAGAGTGTCGCCGGTCTAAAGCGTCACTTAAGCGAATTGAACACACATGGCGTAAAACAAAAACACTCGAAAACCGCGCCTGCTACAATTTAAGCTAAGTCAAGGTTTCGCGATCTATGTCACAAGAAACGGAACTGTTATTGGCAAACTCGCTTAACGCCACGTGCCAAATACAAAGAAGTGTTCCGTCATAAACTCAATACTGTTTAACAAGCAGCATTCCATGATTGCTCCAGACTGTGCTGACAAATTCGCAACGTACTTTGCTGACAAAACTTCTACTATCACGTCCAGCTTCCCCCGGCCATTCAATTTATTTACAGCTCACCAGCCAACGCATACTCTCTATTCCGGCTAATTGCAGTGGCCGAAGATGAAGTGTGCCAACTGATAACATCAAACAATATGAAATACTGCTTACTGAATCCTCTTCCACCAGTATTTTTCAAGGAATGTATTGATGAGCTGTGCCCCATAATCGTCGCTGTAATAAACAATTTCATTAACAACAACGAGATGCCAGACCGCGAAAAACTCGCCATCGTGGCACCTAAATTGAAAAAAACAGGCGTCGACATCTAAGACATGAACAATTTTCGAGCTGCCTCTAACCCGTCATTTCTCTCAAAAATGATTGAGCGGGTTATTTTCGTCCAGCTCTCCCAACATATTAACAATAACGATCTCTTACCAAAATTCCAGTCTGCCTACAGCAAAGTTCATGCCACTGAAACGGCTCTTCTGAAAATCTGCAGCGACATTCGGAATAACATGGAGAAGGGGCGCACCGTTATTTTGGTATCTCTGGATCTCTTGTCAGCTTTTGATACTGACAACGATAATATACTCATGAAACGTCTCTGCGACATCGGCGTATCACAGTCATCTCTACAGTGGTTCGCGTCTTGCCTTACCGGACGCCGTTACCAGGTCCGCATTGGAAACTCGCGGTCTACCCAGAAGGAACTGTCCTGTAGAATTCCTCAAGGCAGCGTCCTTCGATCATACCCAGCTCCTGATATTAAACTACAGCCTCCAACTTCGCTCATTGTCCCGCCTCAGCCGCTTTAGCCAAACTGGATGCGAACACAGATAAACGGTGGCCGAAATCTGGAACACGACGGCGAACCCCACAGTCCATAGTCCATCGCGATCGGAAATACGAAGCCAGAACAACGGTTTATCGACAAACAAATATTGTGTTGGAATGATGACGTTCAACGAGCCGTGAAAGCGAAGAAAGGCGCGCTAAATAAATAGCGCTGAAATAGAACGCCATCCAACTTCTTTCAGTATCGGCAACTGAAGGAAGAAGCACGGCGCCTGGTGGCGGCAGCAAAACCCACTTACTAACAATGACTGCCTAAATCATTACGAAGGGGCATAATACGTCTAACATCTAACAGTTGCTCGCTTCGGCAGACCGACATGCAGGACACCGACCACGTCATCTAGGTTAACGCTGTGACTACAGACTACTGTGGCGAGCTATCACGGATATCAAGGTAAATTCTCGGACGGTGACAGGCATATTTTGAAGCCACCTGTCATGATAGGTTATCATTCCCGCCGCTTCCCGGGTCATATCGCAATCGAAGGTGCCGCGCCGACGATAACTACTGCTGAAGTTAAGATAGCTGTTCGATCAATGGAAAACGACAAGGCCAATTTATAATCGCTAATAGATAAATTTAATTACATTTAGTTCCAAAACATAATCTACGAGTGTATTTTCTTGCTGGAGGATTTCTCAAAGCGGTTTCCTGCCATACGAAAGCCACCTAAGATCACATGACCAGTAAAAGTTTTAGACAAGTCGGTCCACTGGCAACCAAATTACAAACGATGTCAGCATAGTTCAATCGATTACGAATGTTTATTTGATAATCGATATCTTGATTTCTGACGTTGAACGTTTTTGAACAAGGCAGAGCAACGCGGAAGGAGTTTTTACAAATTAACGCTCAACAGTCCAAAAAATCTTTTCTCCTCTTGTGTCGGACATTAACCGAACACTGGATTGATTGATTGATTATCGCAGTAATTATATTTTCGATTCGTAATGGTCTAGTAGTGAACCTACGGCATTGCAGAATCGACTCATACGGACCGACAACCTCGCCTTTACAAATTTTTGCTAGACCTGCTGTTTTCGAGCGATGAACCAAAGTTCAAAAACTACCCTAAATAAATTAAATTTTTTAGAATTTCAATATTTGGAAGGTTGTTGCTTGTTGTGGGTGAGCTATGGCTTATGGGCATAGCAGACCGTTGATTTCATTATTTTAGCCTTATATAGGGTATGTCATAGGTAGCTCAGGAATTCAGTAAAATTGTTTGTAATTGTCAATGAGCAGAAACTTGCCATCGCTTTGTTTCGTTCACCGCGCGAGGTACTAGTATAGTTTACCTTACTAAACCCGGACATGCCCCAATTAATTTGTGTATCGTACAATGTTTCATTTTTATGAACACAAGTCGATGCCAGGAATCATGCCACGGTGCAAGCTCCGTACGCAAACCACTTAGAAATCTGGGAACGTTTGCTCAGTTCGTTAAAGTAAATCACAAAGCGAAAGAATAACGATGCACGTACAAACCTATAGGACGCGACAAATTCCGCTAAAACACTAAGAACACTAGGTGACGTGCACTGTTGCATACAACATAATTTAGTATACAGCCATGACAGATATCAACTTTGCTTTTGCCGAATAACAAACACCCGCACAGCGCCATATCTATGGAAGTGAGTACGTAGGAAAGAGCCCCCCGAACGACTGAAGTGCCCCTCCTCCCTCCGAAGGTGAGCCGTTGGCTACGGGCCTGCACCCACTGCGAGATTCAGCCATCAAATTTGTAGTGCACCTATCAACTATGTACAACTACCAATTTGAAAATGCACTAATACTGCAAGCAATAGCATTGTCGGATTGTTAAAACAATAGATCAGCTAATATAAGTTTTGCTATTATATTTTTTTCCTATTTTGTGATAAAACCCTCTTGAAATTGCAAAGAAAAGCATTGGCTTATTGTGGCTGACGTCGAACGAATGGAAAACATCATGAAATCCGCCAAACACTGCCTAACAGACCGTGAAGTCCGGCAATCAACAGTGAATGATACAGGGATTTGTGTTTCTCTGCTATAATGGTTTACGCAAGATTTTCGACCTAAGTTTTACAACCAATACCGAAACATTTTAAGCCTTGTAATCAAGCGGTAGTCCATGGCTCTACATAATCTGCCTCTGTCAATGCCTATCGAAGAGTACTTGCGCCAACCAATATTGCAAGATGTGCGTTAACTGAATTCGAGGTGCTGTTTCTTTTCACATCAATGTTTTTCATCCGCTTTGCGATGTTCATTAAGAAGCCAAGCGCCTGCTCCTACATAGTTCAGTAGGTTCATTACGCCGCTGGCAACTATCACTCCGCTCGTTATTCCCGCAAACACCTCGAGTTAGTTACAGTGCAATTGATAATTTAATTTTGAACAAAAACATTGAATCTACTTTCGAATCAGTTTGTGAGAAACAGGTTATATTTAAATAATAGCGTAGCTTTGTAACAGCTATGCCCCATTTGCATATGCAGATAAATCATAAATGCACAAGTCTTGAAGCTCTTTAAATTTCTGGAACGTCACGATTTACGCTCGCTGCTTTATTATAAAGCGTTGTCGTTTCTTACGTCGGTGCCTTATCATCGGTTGTTTGCCTCTCCTTACAAGATATTACTCCATGTTAAACCACTACCGTGCGATGTGGCATTAGCTGGTGAAGCCGATGTTGAAACGTCTGACCACAACGCGGTTAAACAAGCTTATCAAAGACGCCCGCTTGTGTCGAGTCCATACAAGAAATTGAGTGAGACAGAAGAATGAGTTAGTATGAAACTAAAATTGAAATGAAATGCTGCTGGTTCGGCGGAATAGAATTATCAACAAATTCTACAACTTCAACTATTTAAGGATCGCTTATATTTGAAAGAAACGCGCTTTTCTCTCTAGGTTATGTAAAATCTTAAAATGTAGAACATTAAGGTATTTAACACATTGTTTCTCGACGGAAGATGTTTCCCAACATCCCAAGAGATAATTTTTCTCATTTTCTGCTTTGCGGAACATAGTTTTTCAAGAAGGGAGGTTATGTTAAATACACTAGCAAGAAGTACAGCAATTTTACGATATTACAAGAGGACAGTCCTACACAACCCAGAAATTGTAGATATTCGTGTGCTCCCGTATGATTTGGATGCTCTCAACTGATAAAAGCATCGATATTGCTTGCTGCCGAAATCATAAATGGAATTGGCAGAAGAAAATTTTACTTCCCACGACAGCGTCATCTTCAAAAAACGCAAAATGTCCGAATTAGTCTGTTCTATTTGAAAGCAACCGACAAGCGGAGAAATATACTACGTGTCGGCACTATCTTTACAAAAATTAATATTTTCAAAGTATTTGCTGCAAATTTTACCTCAAAAAAAGTATCAACGGATCCAGAACATTTTGACGGCAGTGCCTAACATGGACAGTTTTTCTAATCTTAGATAAAATATACTACTCAGCACTGTATTCGCGGCAGAATTTTTCTTTTTAATTTAGCATTTTACTGAGATTTGTATGTAGTATGTTCTAGTCAGGGGCGCAGTACGCCACTCAAAAGTAGGGTGGCGCTACCGGAAAATTGGGGAGGCCATACTATGGCGGCGTCATTTTCTCGAAACGTGAGGAGGGGCTGATCCCCTCCACCTTCCTCCGCCCACGCCGCGTGCTACGCCCCTCTGTCGAATACTTGTAAAAATTATAGCATGACAAATAAAATTTCACGGGGCGTTAAATGATACACAAGCATTACTTGGCAAATGTTTTATACTGATTGATCAAATCCAAAGTAGAAAAAATAATACAACTTTAATTTAGCTGGTTCTGGAATACCACGAAACACTGAACCGTCGAACCTGACATTCAAGCCCACACATATGTACGTTGAATATGAAGTATTGCTGTCATTATACGCCGGCCTGGTTTGTGATGTATATATTTTGTTTGATGTTTACCACTTCAAAATTTGATGTAAAACATGTAAAACATATTGGAACCTTGTTTTCCAAGAACTGAACACTCGGTTTATTAGTAACAAAATATATATCACAGCAATTAAATTCCCGGATAAAAGTCATGTACAATCAATGCCAATGCGTTGATTATACGTCATAGATGTCAATAGAACGGGTGGTGGGTGGAGGTTTACCCTGTAAGGGTCGAATAACCTCAAGTCAAATCTACCCTCTGAAGGCTCTGTCCGCCCCATGACTTACACCTCCACCCCCTCCATCACAGGATCCTCCGAGACCATCTACTCCTCTAAGCCGGCGGATCTTAGACACCAATGATATACGTTGACAGGCGAAGCAGTGTAAACAAACAGTGTAACCTTCGTATTAACAATGAACCGCGGTCGCTGCCATGTCTAATAAAATTTTTAATCATTATCGAGAGGACAGATTATATCTAACACAAACTAAACGTCTAACAACACCTGTTAAGTGCCGAATAGTTGACATCATTGGATTGAGATCATTCCAAGGATATTTTATATGAAAATTTGCATTTCAGGGGTAGGGTTAACATGTTTTATAAATACCCACAAGTTATTCAGCCAAACCCAAACTATCTAGCATCACAGTCATAATCTAGATCGCGCAAGCAAAATATTAGTGTTAGCATAGTAAAACCAAATTAGTCTTCGTATATTGTTTATATATTGTTTTTTGAGGTATTCTTATGATCGTATGGCATGCAAACTGTAGAAACATTATGATTTCCAAACTACCGTTGGACTTTTAGTGCTCTAAATTCGATAAATACAGCCATTTTTGTATGAAACTCACAGCTTTTCAGAAAAGAAGGATAGAACATTACATTATTTTGCCGCATAGATATAATTTGTGCCTTTAACAATTTTGGCTATGTCCAAGCTGAAGCTTGCGTCATCGACAGTCCAAACGGATTTCTGTTCTTTTATGAATTATCTTTTATGAGTGTTAATGTATATTGGCAATTTATTACATAACTAGTAAAGATCTGTAATTCTGGATTTGGTTTTGCAGTTTGCTTATTTTTTCAGCTATCATTAAAGTTGAGTTTTAACGGTAGTTGGAATATGCCGACCGAGGCGCTTAATGTTAAATGACGTATTTTTCATTTAGGCTTCGTAATAGGTACTAGATGACAAACAGGTATGAAACGCAGCCGACTGAAAAGTTGGGCCAGCGTGTGGTTCGAACCTGCCTGACTCCGTCGTTAGAATTTGAAAAATTGCAGGATACACTCCGTCCATAACGCTTACAGAGCACATCATAATCAAAGGTGAAAACAGTGTCAGAACCTGACAGCTGTTGCAATAATGGTCCATTTTCCAAAAAATAAAAGCTTGGATTGCAGTTTTAAATAAAACAAAACTTTATGCTTTTTACGGATGTTTACGTAACCAGTTATTTTGCACCAAAATTCCTACACAAAAAAGTGTAAGCAAGTCTTCATTGAAGTCGTGAAACTGACAACAACATTCTTTCAAGCCTTGTTCTGCACATGATCATAAGCACTGATGCAGCTAAATATTGCGCCAAGAGTAGAAAGCTACACTGTAAAACGTTGAATCAAATTTTGACTATCAAGTCGATCTTCTTTTAACCCTAAGCTTGAGTTAACGTTGACTCAATTTGAGTCAGCGTTTGGCTCAATTCTAGTCAAGCTTGACTCAAACTGAATCAAGATTTAACTCAACAGTCGGTCTTTTTAGCCTTAAGATTGAATTAAACTTTAACTCAATTTGAGTCAGCGTTTGCTCAATTCTAGTCAAGTTTGAGTCAAACTGAATCAAGATTTAACTCAATAGTCGGTCTTTTTAGCCTTAAGCTTGAATTATACTTTAGCTCAATTTGAGTTAACGTTTGGCTCAGTTCTGGTCAACTTTGACTCAAATTGAATCAAGATTTAACTTAATTAGTCGGTCATTTTAGCCTTAAGCTTGAATTAAACTTTAACTCAATTTGAGTCAGCGTTTGAGTCAATTTGATTCAAGTTTGACTCAAACTATTAGTCAAAACTTAACATAATTTGAGTAAAAGTTTAACATAAGGTTAGAGTTAAAAAAGACCTACTCAATACTCAAAATTTGACCCAATGTTTCTGCAGTGTAATCACAAAGAAAATGGCGTTGCTCAGTTGAATAATTTTCATTAAATGAAAGTAACAGATGTTTTGTTTTCCTAAGGCAAAAACATGTGGTCTAAGCGGGAAGCCCATAAATAAAATCGCCGTGTTTCGCAGTTTCTGAGATTTTTTGCTTTTTTGAATTAGAATAGCGTAAAATTTCGTGTACAGTAAGTTTGAGGGCGGTCTTTACTGAAATCGTTAAAACTATATTTGTTTTATTGCAACTAATTGTGGTCTGAAGAAGCTCGTTTATTAAGTGGGTCATTTTCATGCACCAAGTTATTTTCTCTAATGCGTACGTCATCAACAGTTTCTGGGCTTTCACAGTACAAAAGTGCAAAATTTTCTAAAATTGTCTAGGCGTTAGTCCGACAAAATTTAAAAGTTGTGCGTATTTCAGGAGTTTTAAAATGCCGAATTTTGGCATGATTCTGTAGGCAGCAACCTCAATATGCTGGGTCCCTCCATTTTCATTTCTGAAAACACAAATTTGGTATCCATAAAAGAAATCTCTATATAAAACTTTTTTTAGATTTAACTTCTCTACATTTATCACTTTTCCTCACGACGAATATAGTAATAATTTAAAGTTGCCACTTTGTGGCTCGAAATATATTTTTTGTCTAAATATTATCGAATGGTTAAAAAAATTTACGTAATACATATTTGCTGGACAACTGGATTTTCGTGCTAGTGGCTGGCAGCCCATGATGCTTGCTGTATTAACAATTTGTGGTAGGCCGTGTCAGATTCATGCCTTCTCCTAAATATTTTGGCACCACACCGTACACTTGCTCGCCCCCTACTCGTGGACCGTCACGCTCTGTTCGCCTCTCTGGTTCGCACAAGCACACTTGAACGGTAGCTCAGCGGACGCAATATAGGTTCGCATACAATATTGTCATTGAAATGCGTGGTTACATTTTAAACAACTTAAAATTCATAAAATGACAAAACAATTCCAAAATTGATTAAGCAAATATAAAGCAAAATTTCGTGAACCGTTGTTGAGCCAATTCAATAAATGAATGCAATAAATTTGAGTTGCAGCGTTGTCCAGGAGTTTTCTGTAGCTTTGGCCCAAATGTCCGGGTACCAGTAATTTGTTTTTGACCCGGACACTTATTCTGAAAACTTCCAAGTCTGCCATATAAATTAGTATTAACTTTGTTTCTGGTTCAAGTCTTTACGAAATTGTGCCCGCCTGTAGACTGAAGTTCCTTTTAAAACCATATCTTGTAAAACTCAAAAAGTAGTTACAATAACACAGTAATCAGAATTTTGGGCTCTTCGCATAAATCCCGTAAACCCGACGTTCTCGAAAATTACGACACTTTATATTCAGAAATACGAAGTTCCTGTACGCGAACTCCGCTCCAGTGCATTAGGTAAGATAACAGCATTTATAAAGCAAAGACCAACTAAGTTTACTAGCCGACTACCCAACCGACCGACAGACCGAATGACTAACCACGTTTTGTAATATTTTGGCGTGTGATAGTTAAGTTGAACGTTAATAAATGACTATAGTTGGATCTATAAAACAGCATCTCCCTGAGTCTGCTTTTAAATCTTGATGATTTCGCGATAATATTTGCATAATTATTACATTTTTGCATTATTTACATAATTATGAACTATAGCGAGAGTATTTTATAGCAAGAGATTCGTAACAATTAGTAAGCTGTCCTGTAGTAGAAATAGGTCCTGCACCTAATAATACGGCAGACTGTAGTCGACTCCAAATTGTGAATTTCCTGTCGCCGAATAATCTATAACCTGATGAAAAATTAGACGCTGAATTGCTATTATAGCAATTCACATTGATATTTTGACACAAAGATTTTGGCCGAGAAAAAATTAAGGACTTAATAACTAAAAATTAAAACTACAAAACATTTACACCCAAAAGTGCAGTAATAATCATGAAGAACAGCACTTTTTTTAGGAAAGCTTATAGTTAAAATCTGTTTAACCATCCAGTTGACAGAAAAACATCAATTTATCTTAAAAAATTTTATAGCTGTTGTTTGCTTATCAACGACCAATACTTTACATGTGCGCTTACGGCTGCTTGTAGTCACTGCTTTCTATCTTAATTTCATGACGCGGTGATGCCATTTTGTTGACTGTTTAAAGGTGAACCTATAATGTCAAGAGTACATTGTAAAATTTTGTAGAATAGCTTGACAGTCAGTTCTACTCCTCTACTTTAAGTTATCATGGTTTGATCGTTGTTCAGCCTGCTCCTCAAGGTTTGCTTGGGGCTGCCCACCAATGGAATCTAAATAGCAACAACTATCAGGTCGCCCACATTAACCATTGAGATTAAAGCGAGAGCAAGAACCGCCAGTGGTTACTCTTCCTGTTATAATCTCATTGGTTATCGGAGACCTAATACTTGGTACCCGCTCCCCTATTAAACCTTGGAGATGTACCCGACACCCTCCCACCGCCACCCCTGAGCGTTGCGGAGTACCCTCTTATAATCATTGTGGACGTTGGCTCACCAAAGAGCAAATCATCGAATAAGGTAAAGGGATTAATTCAACTTCCCATAGAATATCTTTTCAAGTTGCCCCCCCAGAATATCTTTTCAATTTTCGCCCCACAATATCTCAGTGGGTTTAAAGTAATAAGGATTACAATAAAGGGAAGGACAACTAGTGCCGGAGTACAAGAAAGTGAAGGACAACTACGTCTGGAAGTGCCATAACAAAGGCTGTTCTCACACGAAAAGGACCCTGTCTATTCGTGATGGCTCGTTCTTCAAACGTTCGCACATCGCTTTTCAAACATGGGTCCAGTTACTGTACCCGTGGGCCGAGGGCGAATACCAAAATACCTCTGAGCGACTGGGTGGTGTGTCGAAGCAATCCCTGGTCAAGTCGACGTCTATAACCTCTTCCGAGAAGTTTGCACGCAGCATTTTCAGCGACATCCTATACAGCTGGGGGGCCTGGTACCGTCCCGCAGATAGACTAACGTCAGTTTGCGCACAAGGTCAAACACCACCGTGGTCGTAGTCTTCAGCATGATGTCTGGGTGTTTGGCGTCGTGGATACTAGCAGCACACTGGCTGTGGGGTACATGGAGGTGGTCGAGAGGCGAGACGCGGCAACGCCGCTTCCTATTGTCCAAGCGGTTATTCGTCCAATGTCAGTCGTGCACAGCGACCAGTGGGCGGCGTATAACATCATCAATTGCAATCTTCAACACCGCTACCAGCAAAATGAGTTCCAATTGCTGTGCAATCATATCGCGGTACAGTTCCCTTTGATTTAACTGTTTCATATCCTAACAGCCCTCTCCAGGTCTAACCAGGGGCGGCCCTATGACGATCGAGAAGTCTGGCACTGCTGGCTGGAGATCATCCCCGTGGACCATTGCAGACCTAAGGTTAAGGGTGGAACGCTTAAATTTATAAAATTCCCCAATTCAAGTTCCCCCTATAGTGCTCTTTTCAAGTTCCCCCTCTGTTATAGGGAAAAACTTGAATTGATCCAAAGAAAGTACATGAGTCTGACCTTTACAGTCTGACACTTTTCCTCGAAAATTATTTTACAATGAACATTTCACAATATTGACTAAACATTGTTATAGAATCGTGCACAATGACTATTGAGTAAAACTAAACGTCAACGCAGAGCAACGAGAATTGAGTGCGACCATGTCAACACAAAACAGAACACCCACACATTACCACACTTTAGACTGCTGAAGTTTTAATTTCCTATAAAACGGAAGGCTTGGAAAAAAATTATATCAATCATGTGCATTGCAAGCGGTCAAAGCTTGTACTAAGCTTGACTTTGACCTAAGCTTGTAGTAACTTTGACAAAAGCAGTCAAAATTGTACTAAATTACAGTGAAACAATTAGGCAATGTCCAATTTAGTTCTTTTCCATTATCCCCCCCCCAGCCGGCGTTTGCTCAAAGATGGTCAGATTCTAGAAATTTTGATATTTTTGTGATCCTCGAGAGTTCCCCTGATCATTTCTACCAAAAAATCTAATTTTTAAAATTTTAGATTTTTGGGTCCCTTGGGAACATAAAAAATTATTTCTTAAAAATCGAATTTTTACACACCATTGGACGCGTCTTGACGAGCTGACTCGAATGGTGTTATTTTTAGTGGGACAGGATCCTAAGTTATTGCCAAAAACTGTTCAAATCCCGAGCCTCTCAACCTTCGAGAGTTTTTGGCAATAACTTAGGGTCTGGTTATCGAATCGCGTTAACTATGACACCATTCGTCTCAGCTCGTCAAAACGCGTCCAATGGTGGGTAAAAATTCAATTTTTAAGAAAAAAATTTTTTGGGTTCCCAAAGGACCCAAATAATCAAAAATTTTGAAAAATTCGATTTTTGGTTGAAATGGTCAGGGGAGGTCTCGAGGATCACAAAAATAGCAAAATTTCTAGAATCTGACCATTTTTGGGCAAACGCGGGACGGGGGATAATGGAAAAGAACCTCCAATTTTACCCTTTATAGTGCCATTTTACCCTATAAGATGGCATAGTATTCAAACTGTAATAAAACATGGTATTATTACAAGTTGGCACAAATTTCTGTAAACTACTCATTTGTTCGACGAGAGGACTTGAGTGTAATTTCTAATACTCATGATATATTTGGTGAGTTTGCTATTAAATTTACATAATTATATTGCATTTCGCTCAAAATGGAATACGATTTAACTCAATATTTTAACGCTGCGCAAACAAAGAAAACATCGCAAGTTCGTTTAAAACTGCAAAGAATAAACAATAAGCACACAAAAGCCTAGTTTTATTCTAGTTTTGAAATGTTAATAATAGAGACCGTTTATATATTAACAAACAGTATGTCTCGAATGTAAAATATACTATAAGCGTTCTATTTTCATCGGTCCATAGCATACATTTCAAATATAGCCGCAGCAACTATCAGAACAGCAGCTCCTATAGTAATACACAAGGCGTATAATATATACTCAGAACAGAAGCTTAAATATATACATAGAGTCAGCCGTCAGACTTGAAACGTGCGGAACTATTAAAGGTGCAACAGTGCTAATGGTAGCAGCAGATATAGATGTGAGCTGTCCAGAAGATATGGTAGGTATATTTTAGTATGTAGCAGGCTCTACAGAAAAAGTAAGACTGCGCTATCTGTATGCAAGAAATCACGCTGTATAACAGCCGAATGAGACAGATCTCTGAAGCAAAGTTGGCTGTCTAAACGCGGATTTCGGTCGTAGCTAATTTATGTTTTCGAAAATCTAATGTATAAAAAGCAGTGTAAAAATGTTCGCAGTTCTTGCAAAATGTACTTAAAGTAACATGAAGTGTTTTGAGATATAAAAAATTATTTTTAGACCGATGTTTCAACACGAAACATGCATGGTTGAAGCCAACATGCAAGGTTGAAACATGCAAGGTTTTATTCTTAATATAACTAACACCACAACACATTTAATAATAAGCCAAACACAATGTACAGAACATGACACAATCCGCATACATATATGCATTATTATTATACCAGCTATTCTGTTTTCAACATTTAATAGTTGCGCAAAGAAAAATTTTAACAGCCTTGTGTGCCACAGAAATTTATAGCAGGTCCACTATTGCAGGAGCGTCACCTGTTTTGAAAAGCCGTTCAATGTGAACGTCTGAGACAAACAAAATTGTACTACTTTGCAGTGTGAGGGTCATATTGTCGGAACAACATAAGTGTTGCTGCAACTGAGTACACTAAATGTTACATAGTTTTTGAAGTATGACGTCTCATGTACAGTCTGAAAAAAAGTCGAAAACCGTGTCACAGCCTTTTACGCCCGTGGTAAAAAGGTGACGATCTGACATAAATCAGTTATGCGTTTTGATATAACCCAACATTGTTTATAGTATATTCTGTAACTTATGATTACTTATCTAATCACGTATAACATATTAGCTCAGTGTGGCGTGTTCGCATAAAACGTTTCAGGCATTTCTTGGCCTATTGGACGCTCTTGACCTAGGTCGAAAGTGTTGAAGCTCCGTCGGCTTCAGAGGGTAGACTCAGTAGACTGCCAGCTGGTGAGGTCTTGGGGGGTAGGGGCAGGGTGCGAAGCCATCGGGGGGCATGGTACATATGCCTTAGTGGGTCTGACCCATAGGCTCGGTTACACCCCTACGCTCTATCGACGCCTATAATCTGGATGCACAAAGCTTGGATTAAATTCGATCTTTAGTTGAATAAGAAAAAAACAAGACTATGTTATCAGCAATGTGTATCATACCGAACGTCCATATCAGCGATGCTGTAAGCAATCACTATGTGTTTAAGCAAATGAATTCTAATATTAGCCTAAACCTACACAAATTTCACTTTTATTATTTGAGAAATTATCGATGACTTCGTTTAAAACTAGGAGCGTTTTCTGCTCGAGGCTGTAAACAAATGTCGTTGAAATACAATTAAAATATTCATTAACCTGAAATACCAAAAAATATTAATTTAATTTTAGAAATATGATCTAGAAACCTGGATATTGATGTTTTAACCAATATATTTCTAAAATTTTATATTAACTTTTTGACGTGTACGTGGACAAATTTTTTCAAAAATTTCTAAAGTTTCATGTAGCTGGATTCTCATTGTATATTTGCGAATAATTACGTAAAAATTCATTGTTTACATAAAAATCGAATGGACATTTTCTGCTGTACGTAAGTTCCATAAACAAATGCTGCTGAAATTGATAGGTGCTATATAATGTTTCATTTTAACAGCTAAAGCATCAAAACATTAAAATAAGTGAAATTTAGCTCATATCGAGGCAGTCATAGCTTTTATGCCAAGCTTCAGTCTGATAATATTGTTAATCCACTTGCACATGTTAATTGGATGTATTACAGAGTATTAAGTCACTCTGAAAAGGTCCACGAGTGATATTTGCGGTTTGATAAGCCGGGACACATAACCGGACTATAGATCACAAGACTGACACTACACCAGAGGGCCCAGTCCACTAGCGTTGAAGCTACGCTATATGGGTTGCCGCGGTGAGTGAGGCATTATAGCACGATACAACATACTCTTACAATAAATGTATAAAAAATATTGAAAATTGGAAATCATGTATTGGAATTTCTGAACACAATATTTAACATTATCTACACATTTATAATCTATACTATTTATACACAAACCGCCTTGGTCTGCGAATTCTCAACTACCCTTAAAATACCTTAACTTCAATGATAATGGAAGAAAGAAAAAGAAACAAGAAAAATAAGTAAAACCAGAAACAGAATTTTCCTATCTAATTTTTAATAATTTGTCATTAAACTAGTCGCCAAATGATTATGATGCAGATACGCACAGAAATTCGTTTGTGCCCTTGGCGTCGTAAAATTCCAATTTGAACACATCCAAAAGTAATAAAAGGTACAACTATGTAATCATATTTTTGCAGCAAAACAGCATAATGGGTTATGCTTCTGTTCTATAAGACTGTGCGTTTGGTACAGAAATTGCGTATTTTTCTCAAACTCAGTGCATTAAAGACACAACGGTAGCTGTGAATTTGGTAAAAAAATTGAGTATTTTTCTCAAACTTAGTGCATTAAAAGACACAGCGGTAGTTGTGAATATATTTTTTAACGATTATGTGCGTTTTTAGTGTTCAATTATGAAACCTTATATGGCTTACTAGAAAATTAATTTGAAGTGAAGCCTATTGGACCAAACTGTTTCAAGTTTTCCTTTTGGACGTATTTCTGCACAGTATGCCGTACACCTATACGTTGTGAGCGTTTCCAATACGTTGTTGTTTCACTTTTGATGTTGTGTTGTTTATTCAAAACATTTTCGCTACAAACATGTCTCATAATAGGTATGATCTATGTATATATTTATGATAAGCAATACTGGTCGACCGTTTTGGAAATTTTCCTTTCTTGAATCTTAAACCAACTTGGAAAACAATTCCAGCCACAATAAAATGGTAAAAAAGCTGTCTTCATCGTACTCTAGCCGACATAAGAACCTATTTTACTTTTATAAAGTAAAATCTAAACAGGTGAACAGTCCAGCAGTACGACCTTATTTGCGTTCATTTTACGCCTAAACTCCTAACGCCATGTGAGCCCGGGGTTTAGCATGCAAATCCGTTATAAATTTTGATTCACTTTACAGTTGGATGTAGAAACTTGCTTTACCACTTTGTCCGACCTGGTTGCACCACTTGTTCGTTGTCGATAAACTCGTGAATAGGAATGTATATACATTATTTAGCAAATAACTTTATTTTCCACAAAGTTTAAGACAGTATATATACCTTGATACTGAATCAATCCAAAGAAGTATAGGCTAGATATTTGGAAATTAACTAAAAATTTCGTCCTAAAACGGGTAAATTTCGTAATTTGAGCAGTTTTAGCGATAAAAATATAACGCGCAATTACAAAAAATGTAATGAAACATTGAAAGTTTAGCAACTTTAACAAGACACATTGATACTTTGACAGCTATCCGTTCTTTTCGTAGAGTGCGTTTGGCTGTGTATTGTTATTCGCTTGCGTTGTGAAGAGCGTTAAGGATCCGAGCAACAGCGTCGTCTAAGCTCAGTGTTTAGAGAGCGCAACTCTAACACAAATGGCTCGGTTTCGATTCATCGTGCCGGCAGCAGTTTCTTCAACGATAGTCGAAATGCAAACTAATTCATGAAGTAAAGCGTTAAAATACAATGAATATAAAACTTTGTCAGCAAATGTAAACATAATGTCGCTGCACTTCCACTATAGCAAACACAGAAAATGCCACAGAAAGCATCATATAGAGTACTCAAAAATTAAGGTGAAAATAATACACATTTCTTATACGCAAACTGAATGATCGAAACAGTGCAGCTTTTGATAAAATATTTAAACTTGTTTACTAAAATTTAGAGTTTGGATACAATTCTAAATTTCGTGAGTGGTCTAGCCGGATGTGTTTGCAGGATTTTTATAATGTTAGTGTCACCATTGACCTCAGACTTGCCTTAACAACATTTATTATCGTGATGTCACTTTTTCAATATAGGAGGCACGTCAAATGTGCGACAAAAAACCAAAAACCTTTATTACAAATTAAATATGGCATTTCTACTGACATTAAGACATTTTGACATTAAGATGAGATTGAATTGAATGAAATTTTATATGCAACATCTGACAACGTTTCGAAATGTACGCTCTGACTGTGATATTCAGATGTTCCAGTTTCAGTTTACAGCAGCTGCAGAACTAACAATAACCACGATTTGTTTGCACTTTAACCCATAGTACCATTTGTGCGACACATTGACCAAACGTGTGATAGGATTGCCCTAAAGTGAGACAGCCGAAACATATAGAAAAACTCAAAATGGGCGCGCCAGTGAACCTGTCAGTTTATAATTAGATTGAAAGTCTGCAATCAGTATTACACGGTATACAAATTCTCAAAAACTATACCTCAGAAGGTGAAATTTTCCAAACTTGCGCAATGAGCGTTGGACATGTAGCAAATAAATGGCGCATTTAGCTCGTCTAAATGTTTCAAACTATCGGTTAACGCTGCTCATATGTGAAAGGACAGAGATTATTGTAATTTTATTACCAAGACATATTTGGCATTTTCTAATTTCTTTGCGCGTGGATTTCAGGAAAGAGCCATGGCATATGAGTCCATAGGCGATAACCGGACTGATTCTCACTCATTGTCGTGCTTTCATTAGAACAATAGTGAAAGTTAAGCATAAGAGTTAAATCGTCGGGCATATTATTGCCCGTCTGTGAAACAGTAAAAATAAACCCAGTCTTGTTACTAACACGTCATATATGGGATTTTTCATTTTCATTTGCACGCAAAATTCGGTGAAAGGACTATGGCATAGGTGTCCATAGGGGGTAGGGTTACGACGCCTCAGGGTTGGACCCATAGATGCTAACAGGCGGCAGTAGGGCGTTACGCTCTTCAGGTACCGCCTGCATCTCCGCGCGAAGCACCCACCACCAGGTCCCACGACTGGCTACAAATGGCGGTGATGCTATCTCCCCTTCGGCGACCGGCTGACCTACCTCCTAGGGTGGCCGAAAGCCGCCAGCAACTCCGAGGCCCGCCCACCCCTGCACTTCCGACCTCGAGCATGTATGGAAGGACCGTCCACATCTTCAAGCCATATTTACACACCATTGAAGGCTAAGCACCATCACTGTTTTATGTATACCGTCGTATATATTGCCCCCTGTGAAACGGCACAGCTAAACCCAAGCCTGTGACCTACACGAAATATTTGACATTTTTACAATTCCTTTGACAGTAAAATTCAAGAAGACCTATACCATACGTAATAGGCGCCCTAAGATAAGGAAAAATTCACTAATCAGAAATCTTAAAAAGAAACCTCTGTAAAAATATAAATCTTTAAGTCCAGTTTCATCATAAAATTACGTGTTTCTTATGCCACCCTGGAGGCTTACATAAAATTTTACGAAAATTGAGAAAAATTTTGTAACTGGAGAAAATTGGGAAGGATTGCGTAACATTTAAAGCGAAAAATCTCGATAATTGGCAAAAATGAGTAAAATGTTAGGAAATTTGGGGAAAATTATGAGTTTCTAAAATTTTAAAGAATTTGCCACCACCCGTTGGAACCATCTACCCGGGCCCGATGTGGTGGATTGGCCATAACGTTGTTGTGACTTGACATGTACAGAAACATTGTTTGTAATACTTTGGCCCAGTCTACCGTCTGAGAATTATACGTTATAGAGAGCAGTCAACTAAGAAATATGAAACTCTTGTCCTTTTGGGCTTCAAAGATGCCCATAATCGGTAGAGTTCGGCCATGACAGCACCAACAACGTAGTTCGTTAACAGCTAGTTGGATATATGCTACCAGTTGCGTTTCATCAGCAGGCGGATGATTCATAAAGTTGTACCAAAATCAGCACAGAGATTAAAATCTGTATATATAGTCTGACCAGGCCGCCTTGTGCTCAAGATAATTATTAGAATTTCTGATTCCTGGCAAATCGTGACCAATTCGAGCCATCATATTACATCACTCTAAATTTCTTGACGTTGACCATTTAATCTATCGTTCAATTGCGTGCTTGGCGTTAACCGTTTCATGGCGACCATGCAATTACAAATGGTGACAAAGCGGACATCTGCTATTGCAAAAACATCATTACTGACACCGTTTGATAAGCAGCTACGGTGTTATATATCCACGCCTCGGATCATCCTTTCCGGAATGATCGCATATCTGGTCTGCGAACAATAAGAAACTATGTGTAATTTCCATTTGGCGCGGATTAAAAGATTTAAACGTCTAGATGTGAAGATAAGAAGTTCATGATTTTGAAATTTTGGATGAAACTTATCTTTTCAATGCTACGGTAAGCTTAGAATTCTATTGCACGAAACTATGCCAAATGGAAGAATAATTATGCACATAGATTTAGATTCACGAAATGAAGTTATGGCCATAAACGTTTAGACAGATGAGGTTTGATATTTGTTTAAAAAATATGAAAGTCATAAGTATTTTTTTAAAATACTCCACTTAGACGTGACTTTTGCTGGCTGGAGCATGCTCCATCCAACTTATACGACTGTGCAAACATTGTCCAGATATTGCAGGTACTAGAACCTCTGTTCTGGAGCGATTGCTTGCTCCACATCTTCACGTTTTGTAGCTGAAAACCCCTATTTCCATTAGTTTTCATTTTATCGTCTGTAACTCCTGCACAAATTTATCTGACTTTTCAGAATTTAAGGATATACAATAAGGGTTTATACCATTTTGCTTTTATCTCCCTTGTTGCAAAACTGAGACAAAACAGCCCACCTTTTCAGGCATATATTTCAAATTCTTTGGATCTCATCAATTATTTGTATCTCCAATTTAGGCATAAAAATATATTGGTCCACATTTTGATTCACATGTTTAGAACCTACACCTTTAACCCATTTACGTTACAAAAATTAATTTAATATTTTCAAGGAGTCAATACGGTAGTTGGGATCTCGGCACTCGTGGCGCTTAGTATATACATAAAAACGAAACAAAATAACATGTTGAAGAAATATTCTAGATTAAAAAGTTCTAACAAATAGTAAGTTGTCCCTAAAAATATCTAGGAACAAAATACTGCCTCAAAAATGTCAGCATTGGTATTAGTTGCGTTCATTCGCTAAATCTTCTGAATTGAATGTTCTTAATTTGTCGACGACGAACAACAGGTGCAACTTGGTCAAACCAAGAGTATAAACCTTGTCTAAGCACCCAGCTCTAAGGTGAATCAACAGTTATGAATGTGTATGCTAAAAATCGTGAGGGCAACTTCAGCTCCTTTGGGAACCCATTGGGCATTTGGAATTTACGCGTAACATGAATACAGACAAACCGATATTGCGGCATACTTAAGCAGTTTTGATACAATATTTTTAAAAATGTGGGAAAGGTTCTAATACCCAGCTGAGTACTGTGAAGCATACAAATTATAGTTGGCAGCCTTTTTTACAGTTCGATTTTTTGTTGTTGTCGATTTGCAAACGGTTATAACACCAACATTAAGTAGACATTATAACGATAAACGGTAAAACGTTGGTACTCATATCATATAGATACCGTGTAAAACACCCACCACAAATTTACACACGTTGAGGAGTCAAAAATGCACTGATAGTGGTTGCATCGTGTGGATGCGCTGGACGCAGCATATCAAATAAATTTCACTAAATACCAAAACGACGACAACAAATACTTCTGATGAAAAATTTTTCCTCAAAATTCGTTTCAAATAACCCAAAATGTTGAAGATTTTTTCGGCAAAGAATTGTTTCCAAACTAAATTGAAAACATTTCTGTCTACATTAACTGAAGAGTATAATTTTTTATGGAAATCGCCAATAAGACACGCAAACTTTCGTCTCGAAAACGACAAAAAATATTCTTTTTACTTGAAATAAAAATTTTCTTCTGATCTATTAGTTTTTAGCAAATGAAACTGTTATCAAAAAAATTGAGAAATATTTATTTTTGCTTTTTTCAAAAAAATTTCTGAAAATCAATTCATACATGCAGAAATCTTGACAGGCGTGATTTACTAGTACGCACATTTCTGTCATGTATCCCGAAACCCAAATATAACGTCACGCCCGCTCTACTCAAATAACCCTTACCAAAAGAAACCCACATGTGTAGTCACTATCCCCACCAACCTGAATTACAAACTGAGAGTATTCAATATGGCACAACACATCCCCCGATATTACCTCGTCTTTCTGAAAATGTAAACAAAACGCGCAGCTACTAAAATCAATCACACGCTTCACTTTGTCGGTCCGCTAATTTCGTTTCCGGTAATACAACAAGAAGAACGGCAACGACTTGGTTACTGCGGTTTGCTCAAACTACAGCTTTACATATAACCACATATATCTAAGCACTTTATATCTGCACATGTACATAAATAAAAATACTTAGTATTAGATACGAAACGTTCTCAAACATAAACATACCCACCGCAATATAGCCATAGCTACGTACTATCGGGCAAGTTAGGCACTGCTGTTGTGACAAGATAATTCGACCGTGTGGAGAGAAGTGACATTGCGTGCCGTAAACAAAATTAATTTATTTGGTCAAATTCTGTCCAACAGAATATTTATTTGTTTAGTTGTTTATCTATGTCAATTCGGCTGGTATGGCACATATAATATTAATATTCTTAAGAAGTAAAGGATATAAAAGCTACAAAAATGGATGCCGATGTGCAATGCAAATAAATTAGTCTTACAAAATAGCTCTTTGTGTGCATTTGTTGATACAAAAAACGAATGATACAGAACATGAAAGGTAAAGAGTGCAGGGCCAAAGTAACCCTGAGGGGCGTAAATAAAATGCAGGCCATGCCGTTCTCGATACACTAAGCCTAAGCCTTAGTCTTAGCCTAAGCTAAGGTCCTTAAGGTCCTTATATGACACATACACTAAGCCTAAGCCTAAGTCGGGGGGATGTTCTTTTTTCTAGCGTTATAACGTACCGCCCCTCAGGGTTGCTTGGGGGGAGTGCAGTACAAACGATTTTCGTTCATGAAATTTTAAATGTTGACGTTTGTTCTAAAAATTTTAAATTTAAATCTTTAATTTATGTTCAAAATATTTTCACATTCTGTTCACGATCTGCTCGTAATCTGTTCGAGACTTACGTTTCTTAACGGCAAGCTCTAAAAATGGTAGTCGTGATACGTATCGGCGTTAAGATGTTTCTTACACGGTTTGCACAAAATTTCGTAATTGACATGCTGTATTTTTAAAATAATGAGACAACCAACCGTGGTGTGATCCGGTCCGCGCTCTTCGTCTTCGTTAGAAGCTTTCCCAGCTTGATCTGTAAAAATAGTCGTAATGCAGCCGATAGTGTTTAAAACCACGGATTCTGTCCAGACACACTTTTGACGCTACACTCGGTTTAAGCATCCAAGAAATTTTTACTACCATAGTGCTTAACTTACTTATTCCATATCGTCGTCATCGTTTTGATCAAAATAAACCCGACGCTGTCATTGCTCGTGTCCTCATATAGCCGAAAGGGTGTTAGGAGCTGGGGGTATGCCAAAATGGGTGCCGTTGTAGGCCGAGTTTTCAGTTCTTTGAACGCTTTCTGACCCTATATTGTACTAGGACCAGTTCTGGCCCTAAGGGATCCCAGCTGCACCACCATTTTTCACACAACCCCGGCTTCCACGACTCCCCGGTGATCTATGCGATGACCTAAGGGAACCGCTTAGCTTAGCAGGCTGCCGGCGGGTTAACCAGGGTGTTCGGCCTGGCCCCTATGCTGGCCCACGTATCTAGTGGCATGAAGGTCCCCCTGAGGGAGAGTCAACCCCTAAGCCTGCTCACAGGTAATAAGGCTGACTCGCCTTTCCCTCAATCCTATTTAAATCCTAAATGTAAGTGAGGTTCCTTGTTTCGGTTGGAGACGCGGGGGCCTAGTTTGGACAATGAATTAGGTTGATACCACTAGAGGTTCCTTGCCAAACTGATAGCTTCAGGGAACACCTGGAGCTCAATCCCCAGGGTTCTTGTCTAGAGCGAGTAAATTTGAGGGAGGCGGCGTACCAACTACTGAACGGAGATTTATCCAAAGCTTAGATTTGCTACTCGCCGCTGCGGCGTTGCCCTAACGGGTAGCGAGATCCTCCCGCTAAATTAGGAAGGCTTTCCTTGAGCTAAACTTGGTCAAAGACCCATAGATTAGAATTTGTCCTTAGGTTCACTTCTGATCTTATTATCTAAATGCTGGTTTGGTTGCTGTCCTAAACACATATCGCCGACTATAAGTTTCACACTATAAACCTTTATTTAGACAAATTGCACGTTATCGTATTCGAATGACCAAAACAATTTATGTACAACAGATTACATGGGTACCTCGCAGGGCACCCGTGAAATATTTAGGTACCGAATGGGTGATGTGAATCCCAATTTATCCCCATGTAAAAATCGATTCTGTTCGCGCCCACATTTTGTACTCTGTGGTCCGTCTTACCCGCCTGACAGGAGATCGAGATAAACTTTCTCCGCCGACTACCTTGTCTACTTTGCCTGTGAGACACTCTACGCCCTCGTAGTCGAATACTCGTTCCAACCCATATTTATTTGATTTATGCGGGGACCATTCACTGAGTCCGGAAGTCAGCTGCGGATCTCCAGAATTGTTGAGTTATGATTGCAAGATCTGCCTGCGCCAGGGTCAAGTTAAAAATGCGGGTCATGATCAAAAGGGGAGGCGCTGCCGCGTCTCCCGAATTTTCGGCTATCTTGTAATAATCTCCTGAAGTAACGATTTTGACATGTAAAGATGGCGCTGTATCGAAACCCACCGTTTCTAAACGGTTTATGGGTCCGCGCCTATAAATTTCTTTCACAGAAAACTTTGGGGAAACAATCACCTTGTAGTCTTCTCATCTCAGGGCCGTCGCTCAACCAACGGGTGCGAACACAGGAGTTTCCTTAAAATTTGGCCTCGACTATACGTGGCAGCTGACTCCGTCTCGTTTCCTGTTTTGGTCATGCTCCTCTCCGAGCGCCTTTAATTTAGCCGAAGGCCCGCAGTCATTTGCCAGCATGGACAGGGCACGTGCTGCCGTACCCCAACGAATTGATCCATTTGGGCACCAAAAGAGATTGGTTGTGATTTAAGCTTAAAAACACTTCGGATACCCCTGCATGGTTAGACTAATAGATTTATAAAAACCGTGAGAAATGGGGACAACAACGCACGAAAGGTCCTGATACGTCACTCCCTATGGAGCGACCGCATCGACCCATCGCTAGTTGTTACATTATTAAAATTGCATGACGGAGTGCTCTACCGTGTCTAAACGGCCTGAGACCCGTCTTAAATTTTGGGGTTAGTTAACTGACATTTTTATTCGGAGCGGCACGAATCTCAGAGTAGTAGCTCAAATTGCTGGGGCTAGCGTCAGGGGTTCCGTTCTTAATTTCTCTTGAAGGCTCCACGCGTGCAAATGACTGCGTCCGTTCTGAGCGGACCGCTCTCTCTCTCTCTCTCTCTCTTTTCTTCCCCAATATTGGGTCTTTAAGCCGTGTGACCTGGAGTTGTTCTGGTAAATTTTCTTATGACTCAGACTCGACTCGAGCTATGACTTTGAAAGCGAGCACGGATGGAGCACTAATCGAAAGAAGCTCCATTATCTCTTGAAAATCATTGGAAAAAGTAGACTTGTTTTATAGTGCCGATTTGTGGCGGGATCTTAAATTATTTGATGAAAATTGTTACAGTCTTCTACCGTGTCTAAAACGGCCTGGAAGACTGGGCTTTTTCAAACGATCTTACGGAGAATGATTTGCTGAAACGCTCAGGGATCAAGCTCGAAATTTTGATGAGAAGCCTAGCGCGGATCCTTATTAACGATCAAGTCACTTCTGCCTGAGCGGCTGCCTCCAGGTCAACACGCTACTAGTTTTTTGTAAACACCTTACTGTAAAGCCTTACCCCTCCCGTGGGTTTTCCTGCCCCGTTCACATCACTAAATGATTTTCGCCCCCCGGGCCTAAAATGAAAAATGGCGACCCGGCGAGCGGGGAACCAGTCGAGATTTTAGAATTTCCTAACAAATTTGGCGTGCGCGTTGCTAAACCGCGTCGGGACCGCACTTACGGGTGCGTGGGGCATCCGTCGGACGCCAGCACCCGCAAGGGCGACCCCTGCTAGTTAGTTTTGAAGCATAGAAACTCGCCAGGGGCAACTCCGTCCCGTTTCTACACGGTAGGAGATACCCCTGGCCACTGAAAAGAAACCAAAAACAGAAAGAAAACTCGAAAGCATTAAAACAAATGGCGACAACCGCCAAATGAAACAAACAAAAAGACCGCCATCTTTGGCGGTGTCTCTCTCGACTGGCCCCAACATTGTGCCGGGCCGTTTCCTTTTATACTAGTGACTCTACCCCCCTTCAAAGTCGGGGCCCTTTTAATGTGTTGGGCCTAATTCCAAAACATCACTATTCTGAAAATTTAAAATTTGCAAAACCATAAACATACGCATACAGTACAAATTGACAACCAATATTGTAACTCGAGCGCCTTATACAAAACGGCGAAAACAAACCATCAATCTACGAATCGCCGCTGGTCAGCTACACCAACATTTGTTATAATAGCCCATAAGCAGGGCGCGACAAGCTACGAGACGAGATGGTGTAAACAAGCTAAACCTCGCGCTGGTAGGCGCGAGGCTTCTTCGACAGCTACATATGTGAGCGCTCAGAGCGCTGGCGGTGTATTAAAATGAAGACGCGTTTATGGTGACCGCGGGCCGACGGCGAACAGTAGGCGGCCGGGGGCGGGACCAGGTTCATGCCCTGGCCGGTCGCCTACTGATAAGAATGATAAATTTAGTGTATATCCCATAGGTGGCCTGTTAGAGGCCATTTTGTGTGCAAAATTGAGCAAAATTGGATGTCCCGTGAGGGTTATCCGGGTCCTGCGCGCACCGGTTAAGTTAGGTGGCCTCGGTTTTCGACTAGACAGTTAGGGTAAGACCCTGTGGAGGTGTTGAGCTTGAAAAATCGGGGAGTTTTGGTTATTTCTGCGGAGATAGGAGACTTTGAAAAATGGGTGTTTAAACGCTTAGTTGGGAGTCCCTAAGTATTCAGGGGTACGGAGCGGGCTGACCCGAATGCGAGATTTTGAAGCCCCAGGGGGCCCTAAAAATACTGCAATAATCCTATTTCGCGCGGAGTACCGAAAAACTATAAAATTTTGCCTTTAAGATACCTATATAAAATTGGGGTGTAGTTGAACTCTGAGAGTTTAAATTTACCTCCGCGCTTGGTTCTCGCTTCACTCACTGAGTCGGTTATATAACAGATGCATGCCAGGATGGGTCCTCACGGTTCGAATGCCAATAAAATTTTCCGTTTGCGTTTTGATAAAGGTTCTGCACAATACCCCGACCCATCCTGACACGCGGTGCTACCTATAAGATAAAATAACATAACATTCATTTAACGCACACAATAAACGCACAGGTTATCATTAATTTTACTTGGGGTCGACCGGATACCCTACTTAGTGTCACAAGTATTCCATTTTGGTGCCAAAATCACCCCGTGCACCTCGGGCGGGTGGAGCGTGACTACACAACAGGTTACAAGAATGGTACATCTTTTATTTTATAACAACGGCAATGAATAGTACACAATATATTATCCAAGTCACGCTCCACCGGTATCCGATCGCCCATCGCACCCCTTTTTCCGATTTGACCTTATTTGAAGATCTTGTTGAAATCCCTGTAAATTAGTCGGGCTGTTACAATATCTCGTCCCAGCGCTCCAACATTGATTTAAAATTTTTCCCTTTAGTCAACTCATGAAGAGTGGCCGCAATCTAACTGTAATGCTTGATAAACTGCCTACGGTAACCTATTCAAGTTAAGAAATGAACGCACTTCCGGGAATAAAATCGGTCATCCAAGCATGTCGAATTGTTTCGAGATCTAAGGCTATACGTCCTTCTGATGACCCAAAAATAAGATTTGCTGTTGCAGAAAATCAGACTTTTTGCCCTTGATTATTAATCACGTTTTTCGTAACTGCTCAAATACCCCATTTAGATATTTTGATGGTCCTGCATCGTACGAGAAAAAAAATTATGACGTCGTCAACATAGCAGAGGCAAAACTCCATAAGTAAGCCCGATAGCGCTATTTGGATTAACCACTGAGACGTAGCCGGTGCACGTAGCGGTTGTCGTCAAACCGAACGGCACCACACGAAATTCCGATAAGCCCTCATGGCAGATAAACGCCAAATACTGAACGTCTGTCGCTTCCATTTGGACATGCCAAATCCCTGATTGTATTTCCAATGTAGTGAAATTTTTCGCGCCCTGGTGTGCCACCATAGTCTCGTCGACACACGGAGAAGATAACTATCGTCTTGGTGATATCATTATTTGCCCATAGTTAATAAAACGTAACTCACCACTTTTATTTTCCCAAGTACATCATGGAACGCCCAGGGTTCGTCGACGCTTGAATTATATTGTCATCGATTACCTGCTGAGCCTGTTTGGTAATTTCCTTGCGATGCGCGAATGGGTTCCGAATGCATGTTCTGATGGATAGTGCACGATCTACCCTCGTCAATCCACTGTTTTAAACCAGAGTGTGTCCTATAGGCTTGTTCTTATCGCCAAATATATCAGTGTTATTAGAGGGCAACTGGGCCAACAAGCTTTTTCTGTAACTTCACAAGCCGCTGAATCCAATGAAACGCTCTACGGCAGGGGCTGTTTTTCTCCAGAAGCAAAATAGGTTTCGCAAAGCGATTTTACCGTTTTTGACTGCCCTGTCCAGCTTACAGCCCACGAATTTAGGTATTTTCGGTAAGATAGCGAGCGGTACAGACTTCAATCGACAAAAAATTTTTCGGGACCAAATAACCAGATGTATTTTTGCTGCTAGTAAAAGTGCGGTCCGTCGTTGCCCTTTCGAAGACATCTAGTGATAGGCCCTCATCCCCAGACGTTTCCGATAAACTATCGACACCCGACGGCTAACACGGGCTCAATGCCCAAGTGCACGCCGGTATACATCCCTCCTATACCAAAAATTTGATGTGGTAGCAATCAATAATCCCACCTTAATTCATCGCCAATTAACAGGCCCACCGACAGCTTCCGCAACACCTATGCGTACCGAAAGTTTTACCGAACTCAGCGTTAGCTCCGCCACAAACCATGCATCCGAAGAATCTGATCCCTTTTCGCGAAACCCTGTGCACCGTATATTCTGTCGCACCAACGGGTAGTGAGAGAGATAACATCCGCAGACATAGGATACTATAGCAGTAACTTCCTGTCCCGTATCCACTAGGCACATTACGTTGATGTCGTCAATGCCAAAACATAATACCGTGCGTGTGCTTAGGCCCTACACTGGCAACTGCAGCGGCTGTGGAATCATCTGACTTCAGCTCACACTCATCCCACGTTTCACAGATTTTCCCAATCGGTTACCCTTCCGACTCGTCCCGAAGTGAGTATTTTACCCCGCAATTCTTTAAGCGGCGATGTGTCCTCTTTCCGTGACTCAGTAGCTTTTTCTGTGGTAGGAAGCTGTAAGAATTTATACCTACAGGTGCACGCTTTTGCCTCCGACTAACAGTTGACACAGCGGTGGGTTCCAGCGGTGTTAGAGCAACCGTATGTTTGGTACAATGATGAGCTGGGTTACAGAACTGAAAGAACACGGAGCTACAAGAGTACTGTGGTTGCTGACAGAATTAGCGCGCTCTGAATTGTGTTGCGGTGAGCGGCTGCTAATATCTTGTTCATTTGGGCGTTTCCGAATAATATCATTCAATATAACACAGTTATAGCACGAAAAATTTCGTCTTCCGTTGCTTTCATTTCCATCCAGTCAATTCGCACACCGTGACCTACTAATTTCACGCGGAGGTGACGGGTGGATTGTCATTTGTCCCGACTGCGCGACCGCGGTGCCATTCTTTTGATGCGAATTAGCGGTATATCAAACTGGAATATTTCCCGACAGAAGTGACCGATTATTATTTTGCCATCCATTTATATTAACATTCCCAATGATATAGGAACTAAACGCAATAGACCAACGCAGGTGCGCCTATGCGCAAGCAAACTTCCGCAATTTCCCGAGATCATTAGATGTGTATCGCTCGCTGAACCAGTTCCTGAAAAGGCAAATCTTTTATGACGAACATTTTTCCGCAGGCCTGTGTGTAGCCCTTTCATAGCTCTCGCCACCCTGCGCGGTTAATCCCAATGACGAGAAGTATTTTGATCAATAATTGAATAAAGTATCCGGCAAATCTTGTACCGATTTCGTTTGACGTTAGCCCTGGTAATTTAATCGGTTAGCTCTCAGTGCGTGTTAAACCCATCCCGAAACCTATGCACCAGCTAGTCCAAGTCATCCGGCTCTTCCCCAGATACGTGAAAACATCCAAATAACTCTCAGCTGTACGGCCAAATGCTTCCTAAACTGAATAAACTGTTGTCTCGACATCGTAGTCGCTATCAAAATCAGGAATAGATAACTTTTCTCTGGCGGCGGTAGATTTACAACTATATGCGGCTGTGCCTGAGAATCACAGCTACGCTCACGATCATCCACCATAGTCATTTTCAGGTTCCGAATATGTTTCTGCAGTCGACCCCTTCGCAGTAGCATCCAGAAATTGACGAACCGTTTCTGACTAATACAATTGTGCAGTCACATCTGCATCCGATAACTGTCAGCAAGGTCTGCAAGATCGCTGTACTATCGGAAGTCCTAACAACCCTTGCCTTTCCACCCGTACCTTTCGTTCAAGGTCGAACATCTGATGGAGTTTATAGTTTCCCCACACAAATCTGCAAATACCTGTTCATTTTGCTTACGTTGTTCTTCGAGTTTCTTTTGCAGCTATTCCTTCAAAGTTTTGCCAGTGCGCTCGATGGTGTCAAATTTATCCGCTTGGGTTATTTGGTTTCGCTTTGTAGTGCTCAGCCGCGTAATAACCTGCTCCGTCTGGGTTGACTATCACCACGAATGCCGTCTAGCTGCGTATTTATCCGATCCAACAATAAAACGTCAGTTATCCCAGTAGTGACGAAGGACCCGTTATTGTTACTTCGTCACTTGCATCAGAGTACCTCGTATCCGAAGTGGCTGAGACTGTTAAGTGCTCAGTGATCAAAGGTGTTGCGCCTGCACTTTTAGCCGTGCTATTAATTCTGTATGCCCCGAGTTTTTTTACGATTTTATTACAATATACAATTTGTGATATTGACCGAGCGACTCACACTCTTTCTCTACGATACCGACATCATTTATAAATATTATTTGTCGCTAACCAGGTTTACACCATTTTTTTCCGTGCTGATACCACGAACTAGTCAATATACGATGACATACGAAAAATAAATTGTTAATTAGACACACGGTTACCTAACCATCTCAAGCCTGGTCATGGCCATGGTCATGGCGTGTGGGATGTTGGACTAGGTTGAGCTTTATGGCTTTTAGCAGCAGTACCGAGTAAGGGTTTCTGTCGGTTATCAACCGTGTATCCCCAGTCGGGTTTATTCGTCGTGAAGCTGAGGCAAACTACCTTAACCGACGGTAGTTTATGTAACTGTAACTTTACACGGTAATTAATTATCAGAGCCTAGTACCCTGGTTTTTCATAGCAACATTATTGCACGTTCTCAACAGTGTCGGCAGGGTTACTAAACGGTACGTCCTTCGCACTCATTCCCGTTAGCGCTAGGCTGTGGCCTGGTCGTTACTACTTTAGCAGCTCGTGCTTTCAAACGGTTTCACGAGACTATGGTTAATATCGTGCCAACGTAACAAACACACAATTCTTGCACGTGACCTTTTACAAATGCAGAAACTGTTTACGACTCTATTACTGCTCTATTGTCGTTATATCACTAGTAACTCTATCGAGATTGCAGAATCTAGTGAAGCATAGGTACACCTACGTCTTTTGTGTACACAGCCACTCAGCTCTCGATAGCATACGTCGATATGCTATATGTAAATAGTAAATATCACACAATACCGCATAAGTTAGAACAAAACTAACACCGGCAATAAATTTCCCATGCCTCAAAACCCCCAAGTGGAAGCTGTCGGCCTCCAGGATGTAACAGTAAAATTAGGCAATTTACGTCGATGAAGCGTTGCGGCGCCATACCCCCGTACCCATAGAACCATGGATCATAGAGCAAAATCAACACAGCACCAGCAATGAGTTTGCTATGCCCGAAAACCCCCAAGTAAATCTTTTCAGGCACCCAGTACGCAAATTTTGGAATTTTCGGTCGTGGAACCACGAGGGTGCCATACCTCAAACATCATAACTACCGAACCGGAGCCTTAATCAAAAAATAAGAAAGAGGCATCGGCATTTATTATTTTCCCATAAAACATGGAATGGAAAAAATTCGAAAGTTAAGATAAACATAACCTTGCTTCCGTGAAGGGTACTAAAATGGTTTAAAAACCCTCATTTTTACCTCTGACCCCGAACCATGGGGGCCATACCCCGGTACCCATAGAACTGCGGGCCACAACGTAAAACCAACACCAGCATGAGTTTCCATGCCCAAAAAGCCAAGTGAAACTTTTCAGCCGCCCAGGACCTTCAGAGCAAATTTTAGAATTATGGGTCGAGGAACCACGAGATACCATACCTCAAACACCATAACTCCAGAACAGGAGCCTTAATCGAAAAACAAAAAAGAGGCATCGCCATTTATCATTTTGCTATGAAATTTAAAATTCGAAAAATCAAGGGAAAATTCGAAAGTTAAGATAAATATAACTTTGCTTCAGTGAAAGGTACCGAAATGGGGTAAAATGGGGCAAAAACCCGTATTTTGACCCCTAACCCCGGAACCAGACCCCAAATGGAAAAACGCTCGGGATGTACACTCTAAATCGACTATGCCGGTTCAAATTAATCCAAGGTCATGAAAATCGGTTAAGTTGTTCCCAAGTTATGGCCGATCACACACACAGAATGAATTTTAAAGATTTCACCCTGCCACACATAGTTGCCACTAAGTTCCACTTCGTTCTGACAAATACAGGAGAGTATTTTACTAAATTAGTTATAACTTCCAAAAACAAAATTATTGCAAATCAAAATTGTTGTATATGTCGGGCTACCTAATTATATTTCAAGAAGTCTGTCCGTCTAACCAACTTCTTCTGTTATTATGCATCATTTACCTTAAGATGTGTGCAGCAGGGCCGGGTTTTGTCACAGTCTGCCGCAGCTCTAGAGCCATGCTTGGCTAGCCGCGGTCAGCCAGTGTGACATTTTTTGGGCCGAGCCAGACCCTACAAATACATTTAGCTAATAGTAAATTATAGCTGATAAATTGTCACAAGGGCCGGAATGGGCTCTAAAAGCCAGAAATATATTGAGGCGAAGTTACTAACACTACTCAAGTATATATAGTATTTTCCTTGGAAGATGCTACTCCAGAGGATGCGCGTTACTATTTTTGGTATGCAAATGCGAAGAACCTAAAATCGAAGCACAGAGGTTTGGTAGGTTTATTTTATCTTCACCACATTGTGAACAAAGTAAGAGGGGCACTAAACATCCCAATTCTGTCGCTGGCGGTGACTCGCTTAAGGGGTGTAGATTGCGAGAAATTTTGACGGAACTGTTAAATAAATATTGACAGGTTGGTGCGAGGATTTATATTTTTACGCCGTTGTAGAGTCTCAATAGTCGAAACTAACAAGTTCAAATGCTTGCGGAAAATTGTTAAAAACAAAATTTAATTCAGTTATTTCGTTGGCATGCATTTTTGTTAAAAATTATGTAGAATATTCTAAAGCTACCGATGTGCGTAGGTTGAGTAATTTATTTTGCAGCGTGTTTCGTCTTATGGTGCCTAAAAATGATTGCCTGCAGAACCACCGCTTGGTGCCTTATTGTTTTGGCTAGCTAATAATGATCAATAATGATTAAACCTCGAATTTTATTTTATAGCATAGAAAAATATAATTTATGAAGTTATTATGAACTATTTGCGTTACAAGTTCGTGCACTACTCATCGAAGTTTTTCTGCAGCATTTAATGCGGTGTGCTGATTTCATGTGATTATTTCATACAATAAGCTTGCATTACTGGCTGATCACACAGATGCATAACATAATGTCGCTTTTGTTTGAATGTTGGCGCATCAAATACTCTTTATACAAATGCCGGTGTTGAGTTCACTATTTGTGTTGCTTTGTTGAAGCTAGAATGCTATTTTCGTTATAAAATACAAGGTGCCCGCATCGGGCTATAAAATTTAGTAGTTACTTCTTTTGAAATGTCAAAAAGTTTTTCGTGACGAGTTATGAGATATTTTATTGTTTATATTAAAGATTTAAACATAAAATAATTGGTAATATTTTTGAGAAATAAAATTATTGTACTAGAATTTAATAGCAAAGCTTTAAAACTTTTATACATTTGAAATGTCAATTTAAAATTTCCTGCTGCCTGGTTTGTTTTGAAAATTATTTTACGCACATTTGCAAGAATGCATAAGAGTTCTCGGAATTTGGGCCAACAATCTAGGCCTTGCTGTCCCAGATATTAAGGCATATAACCTGAGTTTTCTGTTCAATCAGCGAAGCAGTTGCTGCCATCGACTGCAGAGTTAGCTGCAGCAGTTCGTTCGCAGAGTCAGTCGCGATCGGAGATCTCAGAGTAAGTAGTCTCTTTAATTATATTTTCTTAGCTTAACTGCCAAACGACACCTTGTTATCTAACACTGTTCTAGCTAGGCAGTAATTACATAAAGCTAAGACTTAGCGCTGATTCCGAGTTTAAGAAAAATTTGGGGTTTATTGAGAGCAGACGGCTGCTCCGAAAAATATATTATGGAGAGCACAGGGGTGCTCCATTTACTAGTGGGTCTTTGAGAGCACACCGGGTGCTCCGCATTTTCTTGGGTTATCGAGAGCAGACGGGCTGCTCCTGAAATTTTCTGTTGAGACCAGAGGGCTGCTCCAATTTTTTTAGAGAGAACAGGGGTGCTCCGATAAATTTTATTGACTAGGTTGAACTAAGGTTAGCTAAAAGCTTAGGCCGGATCGAAGGATCCACCTTGTAGTTCATATAGTTTGCTCGAGCATTAATATTAATTTATTGGTCGGATCCTTAGATCCACCTTGTCAATTCAAACAGTTCATTATTTTATTGCCGTACTATTATTTATCTTAGTAATATTAAGCTAGGTACATATTATATTTGTGTAGTAAGTGAAGTCCTAGGTTCTGAGTGTTGCCATTACACAAGGTCATTGTTGGAGAGATTGAAAAGTTTTATACCCATTAGGACTCGCTTCGCTACAGTTGGAGGTCCCACCGAGACCCGATTTTCTTAGTGGGGTTAAAAGAACTTGCATTGAAAAAACTAGTACTACTCAAAATTAACAAAAGTACGGCCGTTTACAAGTTACGTAGTGCACACTTGGCTAATTTAGAGCCGACAGACGACGAAGACGAAAATTCATTTTTGAGACAGAAGCTGAAATTGAGGTTATGGATACTTTGGTTAAAAATATTGGTTACCTTGACCATGTTACAAAAGATCTAGCCTCAAGGCTAGATAATGGTTTGAAAGACCTTTCTAACTATTTTTACGAAATTTCACAGCGAGTTCGTTTGGGCAATGAGAATGAATTCACCATTAAGAGCTTCCGAGGAGATCTTACTGGTCAAGATTTTAACTCGTGGCTTGAAAATTTTAACTCGGTTTGTGATGCGAGAAAAATTGATGATAACATGAAATTAAAAGTTCTGCCGGCATATTTAAGGGACAAGACCAAGGACACAAATGACCGCATACCAGATGCGTCTAAGAGAAATTATAATGATCTGGTGCGGACGTTAAAGAACGCTTTGTTGACACCAGAGTGGTCTTTGTTTCATGAAGCGGCGCTGAAACAGCGCCAGCAATTGAGTGGCGAGTCACTGACTGCCTATCTCAAGGCAATTAAAAAGGCCTGTGGGAGCATATAACCACATGAGACTGACGAGAATTTGCAACGAAAAATTATCCGTCTATTTTTAGTGGCCTTCGACCTGAGATAAAATCGCATGTCTTTCGTGATATGCCTAATACACTGCGCCAGGATGAAGATCTGGCGCAGCGCTTAGACATGCAAACGGTCTTGTGCGGACCTGAGTCTACACCAGTGAGTTTTGCTAGTACAACTAACACACTAGTTCATGATCAAATATTACACAAAGTAGCTCAAAGCATGGAGCTACTGGCTAAAAATCAAAAGGAAGTAGCAAATACATTACAACGTGTTAGGAATAACGGACCGAGGCCGGATAACCGTTCACGCCCACCTACTTTTAGCACAAAACAAAATAGGCGGCCTAATAATAGACCGTTTATTGACAGCAACATATCACAAAAAAATTTTCCTAGGGGTCCACGGTGTAATAACTGTGCAAGAATGGGCCACATGGCCATGAGCTGCCTGTTAAGAGGTGATCAAAATAATGCCAATCAGCCAAATAACCAACCTTCCAATTATAATATGCAGCCTCGAGGCAATTTTTCACAAAATTTCTGACGACCGTTGCCACCGAACTCTCGTCCAAATATTCCAAACGTAGGCCCTATGGCAAGTCGTCAAAAAATATTAGCGTTGTGGCCACCACTACTGTTGGGCAGGTTCCAACTACGCCGCTACAGGCACCTTGTAATCAAAATAAAGACCGGGATGAGATTAAGAAACTGTGTAGCCAACTTGAGGTTCTTAGTAAGCAGAACTCATTGCTTGTTGAGAAAGACTATCCCCAGTTAGTAGGCATGATTTCACTAAAGGAGATTACTCCCAAGCGAGAGAGGCAAGGCGAAACTGCTACTTATGAATACAGTTCTCCTGTTAAAAAGAATCTTTCTGCAAGGACCAAGCCATATAAATTTTCGTATTTGTTTTCGGGGTTAATGTTGTTGTTCTTAATGATATCACTAGCAGAACTAGCATTAAACAAAACGTTGAATAAACTTCATTCCCATCTATTCCCATCGTTTGGGGTTGGGTTTGTCCCGGAAAGCCTGGTAATGACAGCATCGGATTCAGTGTATGTACCTATACTGATGCATACTAAGCACGAACAACATAAGGCCTGTAAGAATCTAGTGCGATTTTCAGTCAATCCAAAAGACTGTAATTGCACTGGCCATCAAATATTGCATGAAGAGTCACGAAAAGCTTTGATCAAATTCAGTCAAAATTTTCAGGATTCGATTGACCCTAGCTTCTATAAAGCTTTACTGCAAAGCATATGCACAGATAAGCCGTTTGCATGTACGTTTGTTCAACCTAGGAGAGAAAAACGTTTTATTGGTGTGGCCCTGGCTGGTGTCGCATCAGTGGCAGGCATCGGCATGGGAATAGCAAACAGTATACAAATGTCGCACTTAACACCAAAAATTACTGCGTTAAGAAACTCTGTGCGGGTTTTTGGGGAACAAGTTATTAAAGATTCAGAGCAGATTCAACAGTCAACCGTGAATCAAGAGAGAATTTTTGCAATAACGCATGATATTGTTCGATATATAGAACAAACCACAGTATCATTAGAATGCACTGTCATGAAGCGTGTAGCGTGGACGCATTTTATGGCTCAAACAAATTTCTTTTTGAATGAGGTCCGCAATATAATTAAAGCCATGGTGCTAGCTAGTAACAGCGGAACGCTTTCTGCTGACATACTGACAGCTACACAAATAACGCTATTAGTACAAAAAGAAATTACATTACATGATACAGTTTATGTGCATGATCCCCAGTTTATTTTATCATTTCGTTAAGGCGTACCCAGTCTTAATGGACATTGTAGACACTAGGTTTGGTGTTATACTAGAAATACCGCGGATACGGGTGGAGAATATCCTACCTCTTATGCGGGTGGTTAACGTAGGGTTTAATAATAAGAATACAAATGTTACTGCTAGGCTGTCATTGCCAAAATATATTACATACGATAAGACTCTCAACAGGGGATATTTTCATGAGGTAAAATCTGAAGGGTGCCACAAAACCACTGGATTGTGTTTTTGTGATCGTGGTGCCCTACCCACAAGTATCAGTGATACTTGTCTTCACGATTTGAAAAATTCAACAGTTGGCGAGGCTTGTACATTTGACATCAAACAATACTCCCTAGAAACTGCAATTCAAAGTACACGTGTGGGTATTCTAGTTAGAACATCCGAAGAGTACGTGCACCTTACGCGAATTCAGCCTGGGGGCAAAATTACTAAAGCCGATAAATTACAGGTGCCAAAGCATGGTGTAATGTTCTTTGCACACTCAAATTTTTCAATGATAATTGTAGGAGAGCAGATATTAATGTCTAGTTATATGCCAGGACAAGATTTCGAAGTTTTTATGCAACAATTTTGAAAAATAAATTTTAATTTCTCGGTTATTGCACCACCTACCTGGAGTAAATTGAAAGATGTTAAGTATCACTCTACTTTAACCGATCAAAGGTTAAAGCGTGAGTTGCAGTACTTGATGTAGGACGACGTGGACGTACCTAGCGAAGTCATGTATTTTGTGCCTGCCCTTGCTATCATAATAATTCTTTTGTGTCTTTTGCACGTATGTTGGAAAAAATTTTACAAATGTATTAGTTGTTGCTGCCCTTGTTCAGGCCTCTACCCGGTCACTGGGAACACAGAGATGTTCGAAAAGCCAGTAAGATATAGAACACATAGTAAATCGGTAGAAGTCCGCCCTATATCACTCCATTGTGACAGGATATTTAGGGAGTTTGTCAACGTACGGCCGCAACATTCAACTATTGCTATATGTGAGCTGCCGTTTTGTCGTGGAAAATCACACCAACCTAATAATAACCAAAAGACAAGCACAGCCACTGCTGAAACCGTGTTCACGGTTGGAAATGCAGGGTCAGAAATTAAGATAACATTAGATGAAAAACAGTTTACCGGTGTTTTGGATACCGGTAGTAACATTACAATAATCTCTTCCGAAACGTTCAATAACCTACGATTTTCAGAAGAGGACTTAGTGCCAGTGCCTTGGACGTGTGCGGTGGGCATAACCGGCCGCAATCTGCCGCTGAAAGGTGCCATTAAATTTGCCCTGGGAGTCGGTAATCGAATTTTTGATTTTCACGTCTTTGCCTCGGATGATTACACTCATTCTGTGATCATCGGCGTAGACGTTTTATAACAACTAGGCACTGTAAGTATTAGTTACCAAAAACATCAGTTGCTCATAGACGAGATACCACGCCAGATGGGGGATGCGGAGACTAATACAGTCCGTTTAGACTCCGTTGATACGATTCACCCCAGATCGGAAGGTGTCATACCTTCTAGGGTTGACGGATTCAAGGGAAAAGGAGATGTAATTTTTGAACCGAACGAAAAAAAAATTAAGATAATTTGATTTAAGGGCAGCACATGTATTATCGCCCAGTGAGACGGAAAATTGTAGCGCCACCATCACAATTAAATTGATTGTATTGCTAGCATATTATTGACAAGCCAACTCTCAAATGCCTGTACAGGCACCTTGTTGTCATACAACCTTTTTGTTTTTGAATGGACGTTGTTTTATGTAATTTTTGATTTGGCTGTATAACGATTAGTGAAATGAATAAAATTGCAACACTAAATTATTTACCTACAAGCAGTAATACTTTATCTTTGTCTCATGAAGCCTCATAAATAAATATTGGCCGGTTGGTGCAAGGATTTATATTTTTACGCCGTTGTAGAGTCTCCATAGTCGAAACTAACAAGTTGTAAGGCTTGCGGAAAATTATTGAAAACAAAATTTAATTCAGTTTTTTTCGTTGATATGCATTTTTGTTGAAAATTATGTAGAATATTCTGAAGCGTCCCACGTGCGTAGGCTGAGTAATTTATTTTGCAGCGTGTTTCGTCTTCTGGTGTCTAAAGAATGATTCCCTGCAGAACCACCGCTTGGTGCCTTATTGTTTTGCCTAGCTAAAATGATGATCAATAATGCTTAAGCCTCGAATTTTATTTTATTGCATAGAAAAATATGATTTATGAAGTTATTATGAACCATTTGTGTTACAAGGTCGTGCACTACTCATCGAAGTTTTTCTGCAGCATTTAATGTGGTGTGCTGATTTCATGTGCATATTTCATACAATAACCTTGTGTTGGCTGATCACAGAGATACATAACATAATGTCGCTTTTGTTTGAATGTTGGTGCATCAAATACTCTTTATACAGATGTCGGTGTTGAGTTCACTAATGCGGCGTTCACGTTATAATGTCCCCAACGTTTGGAACCTATGTACCCCACACAGTGTCAGACACACTGTTGACAACAGGGTGTCTTAGACACCCCCATGTTTTTAATAAATTTTTTCAACGGTAGCTAGCTACGCGTATTACCACTTGCCGACAGTGTCAGGCACACCGTGTCTTCTGGCAGTTTTATTGACACTGTTGGGAATTATTTGAGCAATGTTCATATGGGCTAGATACAAATATCGAGAATTTAGGAAAAACTCCACACGACAGTTAACTAATAAACCGCATTCGCTACACACGGTGTCCGTTATAGTTAATTCGCGCCAAATTGGTAGCTAAGGGTGTGTACGACACTGTCTAGAAAAAATTTAGTAGCTAAGGGTGTGTCGTACACCCTCGGCATTTGATTTACAGTATGGGTGTCACCCTGACTGTCTATACGGTAGGGTCGCGACTACAGGGGGTCAAAAGTTCCAAACAGCGGGGACATTATAACGTGAACGCCGCATAATTCTGTTGCTTTGTTGAACATCCAATGTTATTTTCGTTATAAAATACAATGTGCCTGCATCGGGCTATGAAATTTAGTTGTTACTTCTTTTGAAATGTCAAAAAAGTTTTTCGTGACGAGTTAAGAAGCCCTAAGCTTCTATAAGCTATTTGAATGTAATAAATATTTTTTGAGTAGCCTTTCCCGGCAGTCAGACACTGCGACATAGCCGCTCCCAGCCCGTACAAACATACTAGCATAGCTTAGCTATTTTTTCATTTATGAAGGGCCGGATGTGGCTGTGCGCTTTTGTCAATAGTGGTGTATTGGCTCTGTGATAAATCCGGCCCTAGGCGCACACATCTTAAGGTAAATGATGAATTATGACATACATCAGCAGCAAGTGCTGCACAAGCATAACGAAAAATAAAAGAAATAATGCTGAATGGTGGCACAGACACCAAAACCGCATCTCCCGCGAAAGTGGGAGTCGGACAACCACCCAAAAAGGCGAAAGGTGTTGCGATAAGAGAAGGAATAACGAAGGGTTAGATTGATTTTTGGAATTGGAGAAATTTAGAAAATTTTGCTTAAATTTGAAAAGTAGAAGAGGAGGAATAGGTAGACAGAAATTAAATTAGGGTAGAGGAAAATTTATGTGAATGGGGATGACAGGAAAGAACAATTTGTATGAATAAAGGGAGAGGATATTGTATTTTTGAAGAAAAGAAATTGAGGAATTTTTGACAGTTGAAAAATGATTGGAGGAAGCAGGGGAAGGTGTGGGTGGCTAAGAAAAAGAAGGTGATAAGAAAATTTGGAGAGTTTTATCAGAATTGAGTATAGGAAAAGCGGAGATAGGTGAGTAAGGGTTGACAGGTAGTTATATTTTGGAAAAGCGAAATACGGAATTTTATATGAGGCTTTCTGTTGTAATGGTGTTAGGGACTGTGGTAGGGCGAGGGTTGATCAAGGAAGAGTCTCCTTGATCAATCCTCGGACTGATGAAAAGGGACTGTGGTAGGGCGAGACTCAAGAAAGAGTTTGGGAAGTTGAAAAATTGTCAAGAATGAAAGGGAAAAATAAATTTTCAGGAGAGAGGGCGTTGGGAGTTTGGAGGGGAGGGGCTTAAATAGAAAAGAAAAAATTTGGAATTTTTGTGCGAAGTGGTGGTGAAGGGTAAGCGAAAATGTGTTTTGTGAATGGGAAAATGAAAGGGGTGGCTGGAGATAGACAATTAGGACCGGGTTGAGGAACAGAAAGGAAATTTGGGAAAATTTTGGAAAGAGGGTGAGTTTGATGGGGTATCTTAAACGGAAGTTGGCGGAAGGAAATTAGCACAAATTGGTGATTTCGGAAGAAGTAAAGCAGGAGAGATAGGTGTGGAGGAAATATAGGGAAAAGAAGAATAATGTATTTGGGAAAGGAAAGATGTGTTTTATAAGGGAATTAGATTTAAAGGGGTTGTTGGGAATTTGGAGGATGGTCGTGAGAGAAGAATGAGGATGTAATTAGTTATAAGAAAGAAAAATGATAGTTGGCATTGGCTGTTTAATTAGTTAGCTAATTGAAAAACTAGGAAAGTTGGGACTCGTAGTATATTTTAGGGATTCGGTAGGCTACTAGAGGTTCCTCGGAGCAAATCCCTTCCAAAACTCCAAATTTGCGTTCTTTTCACTTTTTCATTCATGTATTGGTCCCTCCCTTTGAGTTTTTATTTACTTTATTTCATTTCGTAAATTCTAAAGTTTACCTAATTTACATAAATTGCAACATTTTGTAATTTTAGCTAATCTAAGTTTAACACCTTTTTCTAATTTTAGGTCAGTTGTGTAGCTGCAGAGTTGTTGTTCGGCCGCCATTTCGGGGCGAAAGAGAACTTCGCCGTGTTTCTCAATATTCGCGTTGTTTTGACCTTTATGCGTTATGGTGCTTATCGCTCAGTATATGTTAGCGAGGTTTACATCCACTTTTATGGAAATTAGTTCGGTAAAGATTACCTAGCTACCTTACTATGTATTATACAGTTGTGTCGCTTAAGGATATTGAACGGAGATTATTGTTGCAGATTGGATATTTTTATGCTACGGTTCAAGCTTTTGGCTTTTTCCTGGCATTATTGAGGCATTATAAGCCTCAAGGTTTCCGAAAAGAACTGCGCGATAGAGAACTTATAAATTTGTACTTGTTTTTTGTGGAGTCATTTTAAACAACGGAGTCGAAGGATTAGGTGAATTCACATCTAGGTATTTGTAAACTTCAGTAATAAATAAGATAGTAATATTAAACAACGGAGTCGAAGGATTAGGGGAATTCACATCTAGGTATTTGTAAACTTCAGTAATAAATAAGATAGTAATATTAATTGCCTTAATAAAAATATAAGTGGCTATAACAGCAATAGGAGTGGTGACGTATTAGTTATTATCAGTTAGTCATATCTTAAAACTTCGACCCAAAGTGTCGAGTGAACATAAACTCGGGCGAACAATATCAGATGGGCTTGTGGTTAGTAGCATGACTTATTGGGTTTGCAGCAATTTGGGCGACTCAACAAGAAGCGTTATTGTTAAGAAGACCGGTCGAGTAAGGGGTGTAGATTCGAAGAATCACTTCGAGAAACTCCTGCCTCATAACCAGCCAGTTGGCTAGCCGTTCGTTGGCCTAGGGATGGAACAAAATTGCAACTGAATAGTAGTCGACCGCTACTATACAGTTTTAAATAGCGTAGTTTTGCAGGCATTCGAGGCGACTATATTAACATAACTGTCACTTAATAGCGTAATTCTAAGGCTCATGTTAAGGTATTCAAATAACCCTGCAGTTGACCAGCCATTCGGGGATCAACTTTATCAACTCACAAGAGCATTAGGAAAGTAACAGTTAACTTAAATTTATTGGTCATGACTCAAAACAAGCAGTTTTGCAGCTATTCAAGGCGATTGCAGTAAATAAGGACCGTATTAGCATAAATCTAAGCAGTTAGGTTTAGTTACTCAATTACTCGTACCTCATAAGCCATTCGGGGGCGATTGTATAAACCTCATAGGGGAGTAATGCAATAGTACGTAATCTAACCATAATGCTAATAGAAATTAGGACAAATTAGTAAGTGCTCTAGCGGCCAGACTAGTAACAAGCAATCTTTAAGCCAAGTGAATATTAGCGGTGGATATCTAAGGCCTAAGGCGTGATTTTATAATAATGGTACTAAAAGAACTGTGCCTCTAGGAGTTTATGGGTTTAATGCTCAAGATCTATGTTTTAATGTTTTACCTTACTTTGTAATAAACGTTGTTCTCTACGTGTTTTTTCGCAAGTATCTGAACCAAGAGTGCTTCGAACGTAATCACGCCGCAGCGCGAAATATATGTAGGTCACGGTACTGATCACGAAAAGCAAAGAAGCGCGAGTATCCCCACCTGCATTCTACTAACTACACCTGGTTCCTAGCAATCTTCGGTGACGAATCCCGCCCCCCTTTAACATCTGATAGTCGTCATAATAAACATTCCCCATCCAATCCCTACCCCTCTTGAAAGCAAACAAAATAACATTATAATAATAACAATGATATAATGTATTATTTTATCATTATGATAAATAACTTATGTCAGTCGTTACGAAATCTAATTTTGATATTCGGTTTCATCAGTTTTGAGATTGCTTTTGTTTTGTAATGTGTAGTTGAGTTCCTTATTTGATAGAGAACATTGCAAAATTTGTTACGTTCCTTTTACAAGTGTGAATAGATTTTGAATGCGAATTGTGGCAACGAGGGACCAGTCTATGATAACCTGATTGTTTTTTATTTGATATATTGACTAAGTCTCAGCATTATGATCTCTCAGTAACGGGCATAACAACCAGTGAATATGTATATTGGCAACGTCGGTGTTGTTGCTGTTATCCAACAAGAGCAGGTAAAAAAATGAATTATATGATAATCCTCATAAGCCCGAAGCCTGCGTATTTATTGAGCGGAGCTCGGCGAAGCCGAGCGAAGCGTTTTTATTTTCTGTCAAGGAGTAAAAAGGTCGATGTCCGTCCGTTGGTTCGTTCGGTCCGACGGATCTCAAGAACCACTGAACGGATTTTAAAAAACTCTTTTTTGTTTGAAAGCCTATCATGTCAGAGTGTGCACCTGATATTTGAGATTAAAAAATTTTGAGTGGTTAATTAGTAATTAGTTAATTTTATGCAGCTAAAATAGAGATTTTTGCAATATTTGTGTTATTTATTGAAATAGAGGCGTTTCGATCAAACCATTATAGCGTTTTTTGGGTCGAAGAATTTAAATATAACATTTTTACCAATGATAAAGCCCTATGCAATGTAGTTAGAAGAACATAAAATTGAGTACATTCGTAATGCCACAGCACAAGCTCCGCTCACAAATGTAGTTCCACTACCGACTAGTAAAAATATTTATGTATGCTGCCAGAGGCACCAGAAAATAGATACTAAATTAGGGATATCCTTTCCTATTGAAGCTGCGGTTCCTACTATAAAACTTACAGCTGATCCTTGGAACATGGAAAACAATGCAAACGGCTTGTTCGTGATAAGGGATTCCGCAGCTGAAAAGTCAGAATTGACGATTTTTCCAGCTACGATCCACTAAAACGTTTCAGTACCCTAAACACGGCGAAATCTGCGTAACCGACGCTAACCTGGTACCTACCTTACCATCTCTGGACCTATTGTCTAAAAATTTCCGGAATCGACAATGAGCAAAAATTGTATAGTTTTCAAAACAACATCGCTGGACAGGGTCCCGGCTTTACTCCGCAGTTCTGGACGTTCTGCATTAACGCTGTGTAACTTAGATAGCGTTCGTCCGCATCTGGACCAGACCAATCCCGGAAGTAATCGGTTTTTGATATAAGAAGTTTCATCACTACTTATCGCAACAAAGAAACTAGCTGATATCGAGAAACAAAATAGGTTGATCGCTCTGCGGAACCTTTCTACGCCGCACAGAAAGCTATCATAGGTTCTCTAAGCTAGGAGGGGGTTATAGGGCCAAACCATCCCAAAATTCGTTTAATTTTACAAAACAAAATTATTTTTGAATTTTGGCTTATTTTAACTCTGGGAGGACTTAGCCAGTGGGATGCAACCAATGGGGGATTACCAAACTTCCAAAAGAGTCCAAAAGCATGAGTCATCAATCAGGTGATTGACGCGACTCCTCTACTATTGGCCCAGAGGTTTCAATTTGATTTTCAGTTTTGATTTCAGATTAGTCTTGTTTTGTTCTTGTCGAGGTTGGTGTGTTAGCTCATAGCTCCGGTTTATCTTGTTTTAGTTTATGCGACAAGGGTGTTGGTTAACAGTTGACTAGCCTTTAGTTTTGTAGGTTAACACGCGAATAATTGCGTGATAGGGCGAGTCTTGAAGCGACGATATAGCGATTTTAAAGATTTTCGTGCTTCGGTGTACGATTTTTACTTAATTACCAGGTTTTTACGTGTAAAAGCATCAATTCATGTTCAGATTTATTGAAGCGGAGCGACCACGGCGAGCGGTGTTACCACCTATCGTTTTGCTAGCGCAAAAATCTTAAAAGTTTCTTTTGTTCGTTTTTTGGAGATCGTAACTCATCACCGGATAGACGGATCCTCACAAATTTTTTCATTTGATCATAAATTCAGTTTATTTATGGTCTTTCATTAGACGCTAAATCCGCCAACCACGCTTCCGGGCTGAAATGCGCCTTAAAGAATTCAAGGGTCACATTCTTGACATGTGGTCATTCGGATACCAGTTCCATGCTCTACGTATATCTCGAGACAGAGTGTTCGCAGTGAAAAATGGAGACCGCCGTCCGAAGTACTATCATCGACAGCTATAACTTTGCTGTTATGCATTTTTATCAGAGCTGCCGTTTTCGAAGCCAAGGTTTAAAAAATACCACCTCCCTCAAAAAGTCAAAGTTTCAAATATTTGCAAACAACTTTTTTCTTTGTTGTGGTGAATTAGATTATTTGGTTATTTAATCCATTACTCCCGTTCCTTTCATTCTTCTAACTCAAACTGCTTATGTTATAAACCCTGCAGGACAGAGCCGGAGCAAAATGTGTAAATTTTGGCTCCGAAAATAGTCAAATTTCTCCATTTTTCCAATATTGGCGTATTTCTCCACTTTCGTAATAATGACGTATGTAGATCAGTCAAACGAGTTTATATGTTTTTAATGATACTATATACGATAAAAGCAATTACGTGGTATGCGTCAAAAGAGTCAAGTCTTAGGGCCCTACTATGAAAAAATCGCTACTCAAATTATAGTTTTTACTAAAATTTGTGTTTTATAATTTTCAAAAATTTTTGTCCTTCCTTTTGGTCATTTGAAGAAGAAATAAAGGCCTAAAAACTTTTTCAGAAAAGGCTTTTCGATCATCGTGCCAATATCAGTTATCCACACCGAAATCAATTAGGCAAAACTCCATGTGGACTTCCCTCACTTGGTTTGGTAGAAGCAAACTTCGTTGTCGTTCGTTTAGTTTACAACTTTGTCATAGTTTTAATATATATTCATAGGGGAAAGAATGATTAATCACCTTTGGTTTTCAGAAAAGTTTTCAGTGAAACAAAGTGGAGATTGCGTGTTGCAGGGGTGAAATCTTTTAAATTCCGTCTGTGTGTGTGATCGGCCATAATGCGTGAACGACATCACCGATCTTCATGATCTTGGGCTCATTCGAACCGGCATAGCCGATTTACCGTGTATATCCCTGAGCGTTTTTTGATTTGGGTTCAGGTTCCGGGGTCAGGGGTGAAAATGTTGCCATTTTAGTACCCTTCACGGAAGCAAGGTTATTATCTTAACTTTCGAATTTTTTTCTCTGCAAGGTTTTATTTCATAGTAAGATGATAAATGCCGCTGCCTCTGGTATCGGTATGAACTATCAGTATTTTCCAATATCGCCAAGCCCTACCAACTTTATCACACCGATAACTCAACCTTTGAAGAACTGAGGGAACCCAACACCGCTGGTCAAACTATAACGTTGTAAATTAAATCGTTGTGGTTTGTTATTTGATAATTGTTGGCCGGAAATAATTTTTTTACAAAACGCTTGTCTTCGCGCTGAATATTAAAATCAATATTGTTATCACTGCCAAACCTCGCGCCTTTGGGGGAAATTAAATTCAAAGTTATATTTACTGTCAAATTGGTTCTGATTTTATTGTGGTGATCAGCTGCAGTTAGACTGCGCCTGTACTTATTTCGCACAGAATTTCAGCTTGCGTCATATACTCGCTCGTTGTTCAGTCTACACATCTGAGTTGCTGCCACGTCTATAATTCTAATTACTAGACAATAGATATTGGGGTATATTGAAATTTCATAGAAGTATAAGTTTTCATACAAATTTAAAGGTTTATATTTGGTAGTACGGCCAATGTCCTTTAAATCATTACATTTCAAATGTGAACTGCATTTAAACATTCGTGACATATTTTAAATTTATAGTCAGTTTTTACCCATGATATTATTTAAATGGTTCATATTCGAAATTGGACATGTATATATTTGCCAATGATGCCCGCGCACTGGTTAGTGCCGCGTTTGAAATTTGTTGGCACAGATCGTTCCAACGATTTAGACCGTCGATTGGATGTGAACTATAAACTCAGAAAATGTTGACCAAAATTAAATGTGCTACTCAGAGTTTCTAGTGAAATTCCTTAAGATATGTTATCATAACGTCTAATCATGACGTGAGTCATAACTACCTCTAAAAGTAAGCTTCTGCAGTTTGATACACTGTTTGCAAAAAAAGTTAATGTTTGTTAAGTTAAAAGATATTTTTGAGTTAACCGGACGGAAAAATTTGTTCATGTTGCATCTAATATTCGTTATTTGAAATTGAGAAAGAGAAAAGAGCAGTGGTTTCATTTATGAGACCACGAGGAAAAATTTTTGTGTTTGTTTGTATAACGGTTCGCTTTATAAAGAGTTATTGTCAAGTCAGTTTACCTTCCGGTTTTTTGTTAAATTTTAAAAATATCCTCGCTTAGCTGGTTTGTCCAAATAGGGGAGGGGTCCCCAGCTATTTTGACCTCTCACAGTTTATGTCACCCAGATACTTTCCTGCTCGACTATAAATCACAGAATTTTTGTCTTATATATTTGTTAAAAAAGCGAATTTTTCCCTATTTTGACTAACAAATTCCAAAATATTACATGGGAAACTAAAAATCACTTAGATTTCCGTTGTTTCAGTAAGCACAATTACAATTAATTGTCAATTTAGACATTTTTGACGGTTACTGTACTTTATGGTCCCTCCATTTCATCTGGGGGAACCATGTTAGTTTGCAAAACCAAGCTTCGTACCACAAAGATCTCCGCGAAATAATTCAAACACGGCTTCCCGCCCGGATTTTCAATTCCTCTTCCGAAATTCATCCGGTCGCCGGTGTCTAATCACATGCGTCAGAAAACATAGAAACTACAGAATTTTATCATGCAGATATACAACTTTGCTATATGACATTTTAGCTTGATTCAGCCTCGCGAAATCCACCTATGCGTTTAGCGCCTATGGCGACTCCAGGGGTGCGGTTGGGTCACCTGTAAGCGGGTTGGCAGGGTCTTCCATAGGGGGAGGGAGTTCGGTCTTTAGGGAATAACCCTCTATGAACATATTTGTTCAACGATTTTGGAACTGACAATGCCTTAAATTATTGATGACGTGTTACTATCTTAGTGATACTTCGATGGGTGCTCTGTTAGCGTAATTTATTGGATTCGCGGTATGTTTGAATAATTGTTATATATACTAACTGCGCAATATATTGCATGTAATGTTCCAACATATATAATGTTTACCTTGGTATGGAATTATTACAGCGTTCTTCTGTAATTTGATAGTTCGTGCAATATTTAAATGACTATATCGATAACCGTGTTCTGCAATAACCTTTGCAACCGAAGTCATAGAAATATATTATTACTTAAAAACATACGTTTCGCAGTACTACCCTGCAGTTCTACTATCAGCAAGCGACTGTTTAGCTCAGCAATAGTTACTTGTAATCATTTACCAAATAATTATCAGCAGATTGAACTCTTACTTACGTCGATAATTGCAAACAAATTCAGCGGTTGTAGATCTTTTGTTTGTTGCCACTTTTACACTCAGGTATTGTACCAATGACTGCATATTCAAGAACGTTTAAGCGAGCTAATCATGTATCCATGTCCACCGTTTCGGGCAATGCTCAGCGCACCTTAACTGACAACTACAGCGGATCATATCCAAGAACATCCGAAATAAAACAACCGCTACGGCATCTACTAATTTTGGATTTTAAGCAAACTGTGACCGCAACGTCAAGCTGTATCCGCAGGAAATTATTGAATTCCTGTGCGTTCATTTCGATCTCAGTAAAATGACTGTTGTAAATCGCTTTCATCGCTATGTTCAGCCGACCGTTCATGCTGCAATAACACCGTTTTGTACTGAGTTGACCGGTATTGTGCAGGTTAATACAGTACTCATTCATTATATATATTTACAGATTTATTTATTTAAACATGAAAACTGATCTTGAGTCTAATTTACCAAGAATTAACAATAATGCCTAGCAAAGATATAGTCATATCCCGCAGCCAAGGATTGAGGGAACGAGTTGTTCCTAAAAAATTACACCAAAAGCTGTTAAATGGCCGTTTACTATTACATAGTCCGTTCAGCGGTATTCCTACCCTACGAGGATTTTTCTGAGTTTATGTGGACTACAATGTCATAATAAATTTGTCTCTATACAGTGTTTAAAATTAGCTATTGGACCAGTGAGCGACTGCTCCAGTTAAAAAAATTTCTTACAAAAAGTATTCCTTAGGCATTATGTAAAATTTGCAGAAGTGTTTGGAAAATATCTAAATATAAATATTATACAAAGTCTTTGCTATGAATTGAGTCATGTAATTGTGCGGGTACCGGAAATTTTTTACCTGCTGACACATAAATCTCTCTTTACACCGTCTTTCGTTTTTCGAAATAATGCACTAGCCATAAATAGGTAATTAATGTTGTAAACATCGTTATATCAGTAGTTTCATTAGTGGAATAAAAATTTATATTATTCGTACATTATATATTTGACATATCTCCAGTCTTCCCAAATGTGGTGGGAGCTTTGTTAAACCCTACTTTCATTTTAAGGAGAAATTTTGAACTATTGGAATAGTTTTTGTAAACCTATGTTACATTTTTCAGGACCTGTAACAGTCGTAGATATATTATACAACGTTTAATTCAGTGCTTGTTTTACCATAAGTACTATTATATAATTGAAGTAGCATGTCGCAATCGGGATGTAATCGGTTTTGTGTTTGATTTTACACCACCCTAACACCTCTGGAATTTATGAAGCTTTATAATTCTTGTCTGATAGGAGTTCAAACATATTCTATGTGTACTTTATAGAAATTATCCTTAAACTATTATTATTATTAGTACTATAAATGTTTAGCGTCGCCCAAGTGATGTTGAAACGGAGGAGCGTGGCTTCATGTATGTTGTCATTCTGCGTGAATCAGATATATTACGCATGTATATGCCACCCTAAGACATAAACAACTCCTCAGGCCTTACAGTGCTTCTAAACCTTACAAGGCATATCGGGTCTTCTTACAGTGCTTCACAAGGCATATCAGGTCGCGCCATGGCTCATTCGGAAGCTTGAAATTTTTATTTGCGTGTCCTCTACTTTGACGCAAAATAGATTCCCACTCTTTTACCCTCAAAATGGGGTCCTAAAGGTCCTGGTAGTGTCCCTAGAGGTCTCACCAAAACACGTTATGACCCATATCTCGATATCCCAAATGGGACTTTGGGATCTCGAACACACTAAATTCGTCGTCATATTATGTCCGCTACGACTAGAGCCATCTGGCCGCAGTTGGGTTCATTTTGTTCAAAACGTAAAGCTCTATATAGCTTTTACATTAGGAATTCACTTTCTAGTATGAGAGAAGTCCTTAGTTAATGTAAAAATAGTATTATACTTTTTATAATTAATACTTTGTTCTAACTCATTTTAGTGATTCAGTATCAAGTTTATTATTAACTGTTTTAGTCAATGGTGGAGAATCCAACAATGTTTGGTGAAAATTATGTTGGAATTTGAGTCGTGGCTAGCGTGATGAAAATCTAGTAATTCTATCCAAGGAGATAAGTCGGAATGGAACTTGTGCTACAGCTAACGCGACTGAAGCATCAGAGACTTTCATTTAAAACCAGATACCGCGTTTGTTACGTGCGGCGACTGGATCTAAATTGGGTTACGACGTCAATGCGAGTATTTTTCAATTTCGGTACGTCGTTGTCGATAGGTGGATCAATATTAAACGAATGTTCTTCGTGTGCTACGCGACAGTGGCCCTCCAGATGATGGCAATGTTGAAATTTTTGAATATTCGACACACGGGACGACATCATTATAGCGATGCGACAATGCTATAAATATTTCCGAAATTGCGAAGGATTGCACAACGAGGCGTTCGAATTCAAGATTACGTCGACGGCTCATTGACTTTTGTTTGTTAGATTATTATTTATATATGTACGTAATTCTCATTTTTAACTGCCAAGAGATATGTTTGTAACGATATTTTTATTCAAAAAATTATTTAAAATTATATACTACAGTGGCTTTTTGCGAGCACAATTTATTGGCATGTAAACGTAATAAAATGTAACAATATATTCCCAACGATAGGCTACTAAATAAACAAATAAGTTTATTGCTATATACAACAGCAAATATATGTATATATATGATGATAAATTACTAAGTTACCAAGACAAATAAAGTTCCTAAGAGACAGCGCTGAATTGAGGTGGGAGGCTTCAACAGGACGGCGAGCTGGTTTGTAGTGGGGCGCTTGCTCAGCCCCCTTTCTGCCAGTAGCTAAAGCCCAGTGTATAGTATATTTACTTGATTATTATATAAATATTAAATGATATGATAAGGCTAGGGGTTTGTTTAAATATCACACAAATTATAAAAAATTCTGTGAACATAATTCTTCTCCAAATTGATGGGTTTTCGCAAATTTTTATGCGACGCGTGATAGTATATAGTTGCAATGATTTCTTACCAATTTGCTACAAAGTCGATAATAATTGGAGACACTGATTTTGGCCATTTAGTGTTGTGCAGAGTTATCAGACCATGTTTAAAAATTCATTCCAAAAATAAATTCTCAAAAGTTTTGGAATACGTTTCTTGCGTTTTTTGGGTTAAAAGTATTTATTGGGTTGTGTAATACATTGGTTTCATTGTTTTGACCCTATACTGGAAGTTTCATTAACTCTATTAGTCAAATTTTGCTACTTGTTCAACATAAATGTACGTAGAATGAGATTAGAATGTGTAGGCCTATTGGATTTTTGGTTTGCTGAATAATTGAAACGGAGCGACCGAAGCTAGCAGAGTTTCTACTGATGGCGATAGGGGAAATCATGGTAATTTCGTTTTTGTCATTCATAATTCATTTTCGCTAGACGGATTTCCACAGATTTTTTATTAGGATAGCAAAAGTGATGAGGATGAGCCCTTTAGTTGAACGTGATAAGCTCGGTCTAACTTCTGGAGTCAACATGGCAAAAAGGTTTTAAGGGCTATTTGCCAAATTGGCCATACGGGTACAGTGTTTCGCAGCCCATATCTCGGACGCAGACTTCGCATGAAAAACGGAGACTAAACAGGATCAGCTCAATGATATCTACAATTGGATGGGCCCAGGCCCTAATATAGTTCGTCCACCCATTGCCAAAATTAGAGATTTTTAAAATTTTGCCATGTTGCGTTTTTTGCAGTACAAGGAGTGTTTGTTAGGTTACCAAGCACGCTCGATATAAGGGTTTTCCTACCTATAGCACAACTTCACTATATTATACCTTTTCATGAGGTTTCAATGGTTTAAGATCGACGAACACGATTTCCAAAATGTGGTGAGTTTTCATTTTTTGGTTATGTATTGTATACATGGCATCAGGAATTGTCAGTATAGTTTTCCCGGTAAATTGAATACGGTAGTTTGTTTCTCGAGAGTTCAGCAGGAGTATTTTATGCCTGTTCAGACGTTTTCATTGGATTTAGGGTCAATGAACCCGATTTCCAGAAAATAATCTCTCTTCGGTAGTTTTGTGCATTGCGTCAAAAATATGTAGTCTATATAAAGGTTTCTTCGTATGCTGAATACAATGGTTTGGTTATCTAGAGTCCAGTGTGCATATTTCATGGGTTTTCAATATGTTTAGTGTCAATGAACTCGTTTTCCAGAATATAGCCTGTGTGTGTTCAGTTGTTTGTTTACGTATTATGTACAGGTCATTGAATTGGCTATACACAGGTTTTCTTTAGAGAGAGGACGACAAATAAGTAATGCGCTAGCGGTTGTTTTCGATGGGTTTAACATCGACAGCTAACAGGATTTTCAATGGGTTCAGGGTTCAAGAGGTTTTATAGTCTTAGATACATCAAACACAGCCTGTTATACATGAACTATAATGTCGCTATTTTTCACCCTCGCCTGCGTGATATTAGCTATAACTGCCATTGTGTAGTATGCATCAAATCAGGTTAAAGATAAAAATACTTAAAAGTGTTACGTACATATGAATGCCTGAAGTACTGGTATTCGCATGGACGAGGAGCGTGTTTTATTAGAAGTGTTCATTAAGTGATCATATGGAACTGCCTGTGTTTGATGTATATATCGCTCTAGAGCCTCTGGAGCGTGAGTCAGGTGAAAAACGCGATACATCGTCGATCCTAAACCACAGAAAACAATTGACATCGCATGAAATATGTCATGGTCAAACCACCGTATTCAGGGGGGGGGGGGGGGGGGGGCGGGGGAAAAAAGAAATACCATGATTTCCCCTATCGCCATCAGGAAAACTACTCACTTCGTCTCGTTTCAATTTATTCAGCAAACCAAAATGAATAGGCCTACACATTCTAATCTCATTCTACGTAATTTATGTTGAAAAGAGCAAAATTTGATAATAGAGTAATGAAACTTCAGTATAGGGCAAAACAAGAAACAATGTATTACACAACCAATAAATACTTTTAACCAAAACAGAAGATTTCGCAAATTTTGGAATTTCATTTTTGATGAATTTTTAAACATGGTCTGATAACTCTGCACAACACTAAATGGCCAAAATCAGTGTCTCCAATTATTATCGACTTTGTAGCAAATTGGTAAGAAATCATTGCAACTATATACTATCACGCGTCGCATAAAAATTTGCGAAAACCCATCAATTTGGAGAAGAATTATGTGTGACACAGAATTTTTTATAATTTGTGTGATATTTAAACAAACCCCTAGCCTTATCATATCATTTAATATTTATATAATAATCAAGTAAATATACTATACACTGGGCTTTAGCTACTGGCAGAAGGGGGCTGAGCAAGCGCCCCACTACAAACCAGTCTGCCGTCCTGTTGAAGCCTCCCACCTCAATTCAGCGCTGTCTCTTTAGGAACTTTATGTTGTCTTGGGTAACTTAGTAATTTATCATGCAGTATATATACATATATTTGCTGTTGTATATAGCAATAAACTTATTTGTTCATTTAGTAGCCTATCGTTGGGAATATATTGTTACATTTTATTACGTTTACATGCCAATAAATTGTGCTCGCAAAAAGCCACTGTAGTATATAATTTTAAATAATTTTTTGAATAAAAATATCGTTACAAACATATCTCTTGGCAGTTAAAAATGAGAATTACGTACATATATAAATAATAATCTAACAAACAAAAGTCAATGAGCCGTCGACGTAATCTCGAATTGAACGCCTCGTTGTGCCAATCGCTTCGCAATTTCGGAAATATTTAGAGCATCGTCGATGCCAGAATGATGTCGTCCCGTGTGTCGAATATTCAAAAATTTCAACATTGCCATCATGCTGGAGGGCCACTGTCGCGTAGCAACGAAGAACATTCGTTTAATATTGATCCACCGATCGAAGTACGACGGTACCGAAATTGAAAAATACTCGCATTGACGTCGTAACGCAGATTTTAGATCCCAGTCGCCGCACGTAACAAACGCGGTATCTGGTTTTAAAATGAAAGTCTCTGATGCTTCAGTCGCGTTAGCTGTAGCCGAGTTGCATTCCGATGTCTCCTTGGATAGAATTACTAGATTTTCATCACGCAGCCACGACTCAAATTCCAACATAATTTCACCAAGCGTTGGTTGGTTCTCCACCATTGACTAAAACAGTTAATATAAACTTGAATGAATCACTAAAATGAGTTAGAACAAAGTATTAATTATAAAAAGTATAATACTATTTTTACATTAACTAAGGACTTCTCTCATCACCAAGAAAGTGAATTCTGAGTGTAAAAAGCTATATAGAGCTTTACGTTTTGAACAAAATGAACCCAACTGCGGCCAGATGGCTCTAGTCGTAGCGGACATAATATGACGACGAATTTAGTGTGTTCGAGATCCCAAAGTCCCATTTGGGATATCGAGATATGGGTCATAACGTGTTTTGGTGAGACCTCTAGGGACACTACCAGGACCTTTAGGACCCCATTTTGAGGGTAAAAGAGTGGGAATCTATTTTGCGTCAAAGTAGAGGACACGCAAATAAAAATTTCAAGCTTCCGAATGAGCCATGGCGCGACCTGATATGCCTTGTGAAGCACTGTAAGAAGACCCGATATGCCTTGTAAGGTTTAGAAGCACTGTAAGGCCTGAGGAGTTGTTTATGTCTTAGGGTGGCATATACATGCGTAATACATCTGATTACGCAGAATGACAACATACATGAAGCCACGCTCGCTCCGTTTCAACATCACTTGGGCGACGCTAACATTTATAGTACTAATAATAATAATAGTTTAAGGATAATTTCTATAAAGTACACATAGAATATGCGTTGAACTCCTATCAGACAAGAATTATAAAGCTTCATAAATTCCAGAGGTGTTAGGGTGGTGTAAAATCAAACACAAAACCGATTACATCCCCCGATTGCGACATGCTACTTCAATTATATAATAGTACTTATGGTAAAACAAGCACTGAATTAAACGTTGTAAATATATCTACGACTGTTACAGGTCCTGAAAAATGTAACATAGGTTTACAAAAACTATTCCCAATAGTTCAAAATTTCTCCCTAAAATGAAAGTAGGGTTTAACAAAGCTCCCACCCACATTTGGGAAGACTGGAGATATGTCAAATATATAATGTACGAATAATATAAATTTTTATTCCACTAATGAACTACTGATATAACGATGTTTACAACATTAATTACCTATTTATGGCTAGTGCATTATTTCGAAAAACGAAAGACGGTGTAAAGCAGAGATTATGTGTCAGCAGGTAAAAAATTTCCGGTACCCGCACAATTACATGACTCAATTCATAGCAAAGACTTTTATAATATTTATATTTAGATATTTCCAAACACTCTGCAAATTTTACATAATGCCTAAGGAATACTTTTTGTAAGAAATTTTTTTAACTGGAGCAGTCGCTCACTGGTCCAATAGCTAATTTTAAACACTGTATAGAGACAAATTTATTATGACATTGTAGTCCACATAAACTCAGAAAAATCCTCGTAGGGTAGGAATACCGCTGAACGGTACTATGTAATAGTAAACGGCCATTTAACAGCTTTTGGTGTAATTTTTTAGGAACAACTCGTTCCCTCAATCCTTGGCTGCGGGATATGACTATATCTTTGCTAGGCATTATTGTTAATTCTTGGTAAATTAGACTCAAGATCAGTTTTCATGTTTAAATAAATAAATCTGTAAATATATATAATGAATGAGTACTGTATTAACCTGCACAATACCGGTCAACTCAGTACAAAACGGTGTTATTGCAGCATGAACGGTCGGCTGAACATAGCGATGAAAGCGATTTACAACAGTCATTTTACTGAGATCGAAATGAACGCACGGGAATTCAATAATTTCCTGCGGATACAGCTTGACGTTGCGGTCACAGTTTGCTTCAAAATCCAAAATTAGTAGATGCCGTAGCGGTTGTTTTATTTCGGATGTTCTTGGATATGATCCGCTGTAGTTGTCAGTTAAGGTGCGCTGAGCATTGCCCGAAACGGTGGACATGGATACATGATTAGCTCGCTTAAACGTTCTTGAATATGCAGTCATTGGTACAATACCTGAGTGTAAAAGTGGCACACAAACAAAAGATCTACAACCGCTGAATTTGTTTGCAATTATCGACGTAAGTAAGAGTTCAATCTGCTGATAATTATTTGGTAAATGATTACAAGTAACTATTGCTGAGCTAAACAGTCGCTTGCTGATAGTAGAACTGCAGGGTAGTACTGCGAAACGTATGTTTTTAAGTAATAATATATTTCTATGACTTCGGTTGCAAAGGTTATTGCAGAACACGGTTATCGATATAGTCATTTAAATATTGCACGAACTATCAAATTACAGAAGAACGCTGTAATAATTCCATACCAAGGTAAACATTATATATGTTGGAACATTACATGCAATATATTGCGCAGTTAGTATATATAACAATTATTCAAACATACCGCGAATCCAATAAATTACGCTAACAGAGCACCCATCGAAGTATCACTAAGATAGTAACACGTCATCAATAATTTAAGGCATTGTCAGTTCCAAAATAGTTGAACAAATATGTTCATAGAGGGTTATTCCCTAAAGACCGAACTCCCTCCCCCTATGGAAGACCCTGCCAACCCGCTTACAGGTGACCCAACCGCACCCCTGGAGTCGCCATAGGCGCTAAACGCATAGGTGGATTTCGCGAGGCTGAATCAAGCTAAAATGTCATATAGCAAAGTTGTATATCTGCATGATAAAATTCTGTAGTTTCTATGTTTTCTGACGCATGTGATTAGACACCGGCGACCGGATGAATTTCGGAAGAGGAATTGAAAATCCGGGCGGGAAGCCGTGTTTGAATTATTTCGCGGAGATCTTTGTGGTACGAAGCTTGGTTTTGCAAACTAACATGGTTCCCCCAGATGAAATGGAGGGACCATAAAGTACAGTAACCGTCAAAAATGTCTAAATTGACAATTAATTGTAATTGTGCTTACTGAAACAACGGAAATCTAAGTCATTTTTAGTTTCCCATGTAATATTTTGGAATTTGTTAGTCAAAATAGGGAAAAATTCGCTTTTTTAACAAATATATAAGACAAAAATTCTGTGATTTATAGTCGAGCAGGAAAGTATCTGGGTGACATAAACTGTGAGAGGTCAAAATAGCTGGGGACCCCTCCCCTATTTGGACAAACCAGCTAAGCGAGGATATTTTTAAAATTTAACAAAAAACCGGAAGGTAAACTGACTTGACAATAACTCTTTATAAAGCGAACCGTTATACAAACAAACACAAAAATTTTTCCTCGTGGTCTCATAAATGAAACCACTGCTCTTTTCTCTTTCTCAATTTCAAATAACGAATATTAGATGCAACATGAACAAATTTTTCCGTCCGGTTAACTCAAAAATATCTTTTAACTTAACAAACATTAACTTTTTTTGCAAACAGTGTATCAAACTGCAGAAGCTTACTTTTAGAGGTAGTTATGACTCACGTCATGATTAGACGTTATGATAACATATCTTAAGGAATTTCACTAGAAACTCTGAGTAGCACATTTAATTTTGGTCAACATTTTCTGAGTTTATAGTTCACATCCAATCGACGGTCTAAATCGTTGGAACGATCTGTGCCAACAAATTTCAAACGCGGCACTAACCAGTGCGCGGGCATCATTGGCAAATATATACATGTCCAATTTCGAATATGAACCATTTAAATAATATCATGGGTAAAAACTGACTATAAATTTAAAATATGTCACGAATGTTTAAATGCAGTTCACATTTGAAATGTAATGATTTAAAGGACATTGGCCGTACTACCAAATATAAACCTTTAAATTTGTATGAAAACTTATACTTCTATGAAATTTCAATATACCCCAATTCTGTCTAGTAATTAGAATTATAGACGTGGCAGCAACTCAGATGTGTAGACTGAACAACGAGCGAGTATATGACGCAAGCTGAAATTCTGTGCGAAATAAGTACAGGCGCAGTCTAACTGCAGCTGATCACCACAATAAAATCAGAACCAATTTGACAGTAAATATAACTTTGAATTTAATTTCCCCCAAAGGCGCGAGGTTTGGCAGTGATAACAATATTGATTTTAATATTCAGCGCGAAGACAAGCGTTTTGTAAAAAAATTATTTCCGGCCAACAATTATCAAATAACAAACCACAACGATTTAATTTACAACGTTATAGTTTGACCAGCGGTGTTGGGTTCCCTCAGTTCTTCAAAGGTTGAGTTATCGGTGTGATAAAGTTGGTAGGGCTTGGCGATATTGGAAAATACTGATAGTTCATACCGATACCAGAGGCAGCGGCATTTATCATCTTACTATGAAATAAAACCTTGCAGAGAAAAAAATTCGAAAGTTAAGATAATAACCTTGCTTCCGTGAAGGGTACTAAAATGGCAACATTTTCACCCCTGACCCCGGAACCTGAACCCAAATCAAAAAACGCTCAGGGATATACACGGTAAATCGGCTATGCCGGTTCGAATGAGCCCAAGATCATGAAGATCGGTGATGTCGTTCACGCATTATGGCCGATCACACACACAGACGGAATTTAAAAGATTTCACCCCTGCAACACGCAATCTCCACTTTGTTTCACTGAAAACTTTTCTGAAAACCAAAGGTGATTAATCATTCTTTCCCCTATGAATATATATTAAAACTATGACAAAGTTGTAAACTAAACGAACGACAACGAAGTTTGCTTTTACCAAACCAAGTGAGGGAAGTCCACATGGAGTTTTGCCTAATTGATTTCGGTGTGGATAACTGATATTGGCACGATGATCGAAAAGCCTTTTCTGAAAAAGTTTTTAGGCCTTTATTTCTTCTTCAAATGACCAAAAGGAAGGACAAAAATTTTTGAAAATTATAAAACACAAATTTTAGTAAAAACTATAATTTGAGTAGCGATTTTTTCATAGTAGGGCCCTAAGACTTGACTCTTTTGACGCATACCACGTAATTGCTTTTATCGTATATAGTATCATTAAAAACATATAAACTCGTTTGACTGATCTACATACGTCATTATTACGAAAGTGGAGAAATACGCCAATATTGGAAAAAATGGAGAAATTTGACTATTTTCGGAGCCAAAAATTACACATTTTGCTCCGGCTCTGTCCTGCAGGGTTTATAACATAAGCAGTTTGAGTTAGAAGAATGAAAGGAACGGGAGTAATGGATTAAATAACCAAATAATCTAATTCACCACAACAAAGAAAAAAGTTGTTTGCAAATATTTGAAACTTTGACTTTTTGAGGGAGGTGGTATTTTTTAAACCTTGGCTTCAAAACGGCAGCTCTGATAAAAATGCATAACAGCAAAGTTATAGCTGTCGATGATAGTACTTCGGACGGCGGTCTCCATTTTTCACTGCGAACACTCTGTCTCGAGATATACGTAGAGCATGGAACTGGTATCCGAATGACCACATGTCAAGAATGTGACCCTTGAATTCTTTAAGGCGCATTTCAGCCCGGAAGCGTGGTTGGCGGATTTAGCGTCTAATTAAAGACCATAAATAAAAATAATTAAAGATCAAATGAAAAAAATTGTTATAATCCTTCTATACGGTGAAAATTTACGATCTCCAAAAAACGAACAAAAAGAAACTTTTAAGATTTTTGCCGCTAGCAAAACGATTGGTGGTACCACCGCTCGCCGTGGTGGCTCCGCTTCAATAAATCTGAACATGAATTTATGCTTTTACACGTAAAAACCTGGTAATTAAGTAAAAATCGTACACCGAAGCACGAAAATCTTTAAAATCGCTATATCGTCGCTTCAAGACTCGCCCTATCACGCAATTATTCGCGTGTTAACCTACAAAACTAAAGGCTAGTCAACTGTTAACCAACACCCTTGTCGCATAAACTAAAACAAGATAAACCGGAGCTATGAGCTAACACACCAACCTCGACAAGAACAAAACAAGACTAATCTGAAATCAAAACTGAAAATCAAATTGAAACCTCTGGGCCAATAGTAGAGGAGTCACGTCAATCACCTGATTGATGACTCATGCTTTTGGACTCTTTTGGAAGTTTGGTAATCCCCCATCGGTTGCATCCCACTGGCTAAGTCCTACCAGAGTTAAAATAAGCCAAAATTCAAAAATAATTTTGTTTTGTAAAATTAAACAAATTTTGGGATGGTTTGGCCCTATAACCCCCTCCTAGCTTAGAGAACCTATGATAGTTTTCTGTGCAGCGATAGAAAGGTTCCGCAGAGCAATCAACCTATTTTGTTTCTCGATATCAGCTAGTTTCTTTGTTGCGATAAGTCATGATATTGAAACTTCTTATATCAAAAACCGATTTATTTACAGGACTAGTTCTGATCCAGATGCGGACGAACGCTATCTAAGTTACACAGCGTTAATGCAGAACGTCCAGAACTGAGGAGTAAAGCCGGGACCCTGTCCAGCTATGTTGTTTTGAAAACTATACAATTTTTGCTCATTGTCGATTCCGGAAATTTTTAGACAATAGGTCCAGAGATGGTAAGGTAGGTACCAGGTTAGCGTCGGTTACGCAGATTTCGCCGTGTTTAGGGTACTGAAACGTTTTAGTGGATCGTAGCTGGAAAAATCGTCAATTCTGACTTTTCAGCTGCGGAATCCCTTATCACGAACAAGCCGTTTGCATTGTTTTCCATGTTCCAAGGATCAGCTGTAAGTTTTATAGTAGGAACCGCAGCTTCAATAGGAAAGGATATCCCTAATTTAGTATCTATTTTCTGGTGCCTCTGGCAGCATACATAAATATTTTTACTAGTCGGTAGTGGAACTACATTTGTGAGCGGAGCTTGTGCTGTGGCATTACGAATGTACTCAATTTTATGTTCTTCTAACTACATTGCATAGGGCTTTATCATTGGTAAAAATGTTATATTTAAATTCTTCGACCCAAAAAACGCTATAATGGTTTGATCGAAACGCCTCTATTTCAATAAATAACACAAATATTGCAAAAATCTCTATTTTAGCTGCATAAAATTAACTAATTACTAATTAACCACTCAAAATTTTTTAATCTCAAATATCAGGTGCACACTCTGACATGATAGGCTTTCAAACAAAAAAGAGTTTTTTAAAATCCGTTCAGTGGTTCTTGAGATCCGTCGGACCGAACGAACCAACGGACGGACATCGACCTTTTTACTCCTTGACAGAAAATAAAAACGCTTCGCTCGGCTTCGCCGAGCTCCGCTCAATAAATACGCAGGCTTCGGGCTTATGAGGATTATCATATATAATTCATTTTTTTACCTGCTCTTGTTGGATAACAGCAACAACACCGACGTTGCCAATATACATATTCACTGGTTGTTATGCCCGTTACTGAGAGATCATAATGCTGAGACTTAGTCAATATATCAAATAAAAAACAATCAGGTTATCATAGACTGGTCCCTCGTTGCCACAATTCGCATTCAAAATCTATTCACACTTGTAAAAGGAACGTAACAAATTTTGCAATGTTCTCTATCAAATAAGGAACTCAACTACACATTACAAAACAAAAGCAATCTCAAAACTGATGAAACCGAATATCAAAATTAGATTTCGTAACGACTGACATAAGTTATTTATCATAATGATAAAATAATACATTATATCATTGTTATTATTATAATGTTATTTTGTTTGCTTTCAAGAGGGGTAGGGATTGGATGGGGAATGTTTATTATGACGACTATCAGATGTTAAAGGGGGGGCGGGATTCGTCACCGAAGATTGCTAGGAACCAGGTGTAGTTAGTAGAATGCAGGTGGGGATACTCGCGCTTTCTTTTGCTTTTCGTGATCAGTACCGTGACCTACATATATTTCGCGCTGCGGCGTGATTACGTTCGAAGCACTCTTGGTTCAGATACTTGCGAAAAAACACGTAGAGAACAACGTTTATTACAAAGTAAGGTAAAACATTAAAACATAGATCTTGAGCATTAAACCCATAAACTCCTAGAGGCACAGTTCTTTTAGTACCATTATTATAAAATCACGCCTTAGGCCTTAGATATCCACCGCTAATATTCACTTGGCTTAAAGATTGCTTGTTACTAGTCTGGCCGCTAGAGCACTTACTAATTTGTCCTAATTTCTATTAGCATTATGGTTAGATTACGTACTATTGCATTACTCCCCCTATGAGGTTTATACAATCGCCCCCGAATGGCTTATGAGGTACGAGTAATTGAGTAACTAAACCTAACTGCTTAGATTTATGCTAATACGGTCCTTATTTACTGCAATCGCCTTGAATAGCTGCAAAACTGCTTGTTTTGAGTCATGACCAATAAATTTAAGTTAACTGTTACTTTCCTAATGCTCTTGTGAGTTGATAAAGTTGATCCCCGAATGGCTGGTCAACTGCAGGGTTATTTGAATACCTTAACATGAGCCTAAGAATTACGCTATTAAGTGACAGTTATGTTAATATAGTCGCCTCGAATGCCTGCAAAACTACGCTATTTAAAACTGTATAGTAGCGGTCGACTACTATTCAGTTGCAATTTTGTTCCATCCCTAGGCCAACGAACGGCTAGCCAACTGGCTGGTTATGAGGCAGGAGTTTCTGAAGTGATTCTTCTGAATCTACACCCCTTACTCGACCGGTCTTCTTAACAATAACGCTTCTTGTTGAGTCGCCCAAATTGCTGCAAACCCAATAAGTCATGCTACTAACCACAAGCCCATCTGATATTGTTCGCCCGAGTTTATGTTCACTCGACACTTTGGGTCGAAAGGTTTTAAGATATGACTAACTGATAATAATTAATACGTCGCACCACTTCCTATTGCTGTTATAGCCACTTATATTTTTATTAAGGCAATTAATATTACTATCTTATTTATTACTTGAAGTTTACCAAATACCTAGATGTGAATTCCCCTAATCCTTCGACTCCGTTGTTTAATATTACTATCTTAATTATTACTGAAGTTTACAAATACCTAGATGTGAATTCACCTAATCCTTCGACTCCGTTGTTTAAAATGACCCCACAAAAAAACAAGTACAAATTTATAAGTTCTCTATCGCGCAGTTCTTTTCGGAAACCTTGAGGCTTATAATGCCTCAATAATGCCAGGAAAAAGCCAAAAGCTTGAACCGTAGCATAAAAATATCCCAATCTGCAACAATAATCTCCGTTCAATATCCTTAAGCGACACAACTGTATAATACATCATAAGGTAGCTAGGTAATCTTTACCCGAACTAATTTCCATAAAAGTGGATGTAAACCTCGCTAACTTATACTGAGCAATAAGCACCATAACGCATAAAGGTCAAAACAACGCGAATATTGAGAAACACAGCAAAGTATTCTTTCGCCCCGAAATGGCGGCCGAACAACAACTCTGCAGCTACACAACTGACCTAAAAATACAAAAAGGTGTTAAATTTAAATTCAGCTAAAATTACAAAATGTTGCAATTTATATAAATTGAGTAAACTTTTAGAATTACCAAATGAAATAAAGTAAATAAAAACCTCAAAGGAAGGACCAATACATGAAATGAAAAAGTGAAAAGAACACAAATCTGGAGATTTGGAAGGGATTTGCTCCAAGGAACCTCTAGTAGCCTACCAAATACCCTAAAATATACTACCGGTCCCAATTTCCCTAGTTTTTCAATTAGCTAACTAATTAGAACACCCAATGCCAACTATCATTTTTCTTCTTATAACTAATTACATCCTCATTCTTCTTCTTAGCGACCATCCTCCAAATTCCCAACAACCCTTTTAAATCTAATTCCCTTCTAAAACACATCTTTCCTTCCCAAAATCATTTTATTCTTCTTTTTCCTATGTCCTTCCTCCACACCTATCTCTCCTGCTTTCTTCTTACAAAAAATACGCAATTTTGCTAATTTCCTTCCGCCAACTTCCGTTAAGTCTTCCATTGAACCTCACCTCTCTTTCAAAATTTTCCAAATTTCCTTCTGTTCCTCAACCCGGTCCTAGTCTGTCTATCTCCAGCCACCCCTTAACTTTTCCATTCACAAAACACATTTTCGCTTACCCTTCACCACCACTTCGCACAAAAATTCCAAATTTTTTCTTTTTCTATTTAAGACCCTCCCCTCCAAATTCCCAACGCCCTCTCTCCTGAAAATTTATTTTTTCCCTTTCATTCTTGACAATTTTTAAACTTCCAAACTTTTCTTGAGTCTCTCGCCCTCTCGCAGTCCCTTCCTGATGGGGGTCCAAGATTGATCAAGGAGACTCTTCCTTAATAGACAACCCTCGACCTACCCACATCCCTAACACCATTGCAACAGGAAAGCCTCATATGAAATACCATATTTAGCTTTTCCAAAATATAGCTGCCTGTCAACGCCTTACTCACCTATCTCCGCTTTTCCTTATACTCAATTCTGATAAAACTCTCCCAAATTTTCTTATCACCTTCTTTTTCTTCACCCGCCCCCCACACCTTCCCCCTGCTTCCTAGATCGTTTTTCAACTGTCAAAAATTCCCTCAATTTCTTTTCTTCAAAAATACAATATCCTCTCCCTTTATTCATTAGAAATTGTTCTTTCCTGTCATTCCCATTCACATAAATTTTCCTCTACCCTAATTTAATTTTATATCTGTCTATTCCTCCTATTCTACTTTTAAAATTTAAGCAAAATTTTATAAAATTCTCCAATTGCAAAAATAAATATAACCCTTCGTTATTCCTTCTCTTATCGCAACACCTTTCGCCTTTTTGGGTGGTTGTCCGACTCCCACTTTCGCGGGAGATGCGGTTTTGATGTGTGTCCCCAGTTAGCATTATTTTCTTTTATTTTTCGTTATGCTTGTGCAGCGCTTGCTGCTGATGTATGTGATAATTCATAATTTACCTTTAAGATGTGTGCGCCTCAGGCCAGATTTATCCGAGCCAATAGCCATATTGACGAAAGCGCACAGCCACATCCGGCCCTTCATTAAATGAAAAAATAGGCTAAGCTATGCTCGTATGTTTGTACGGGCTGAGAGAAGAAAGCAGGCTATGTCGCGGTGTGTGCTGACTGCGGGGAAAGGCTTCTCAAAAAATATTTATTACATTCAAATAGCTTATAGAAGCTTTAGGGCTTCTAACTAGTCACAAAAAACTTTTTTTGACATTTCAAAAGAAGTAACAACTAAATTTCATAGCCCGATGCAGGCACATTGTATTTTATAACAAAAATAACATTTGGATGTTTTCAACAAAGCAACAGAATTATGCGGCGTTGCACGTTATAATGTCCCCGCTGTGTGGAATTTTTGCAGCATGTCAGTGACCCTACCATTATAATGACTCAGGGTGACGCCCATACTGTAAATCAAATGCCGAGGGTGTACAACACCCCCTTAGCTACTAAATTTTTTTCTAGACACGTACACACCCTTAGCTACCAATTTGGCGCGAATTGACTCTGTAACGGACACCATGTATAGCGAATGCCGTTTATGGTTAACTGTCATGTGAGATTTTCCTAAGAGTCTCGATATTTGTATCTAGCCCATATGGACATTTCTGCTCCAATAGTACCAACAGTGTCAATAAAACTGCAGAAGACACAGTGTGTATAACACTGTCGGCAAGTGGTCGCCATCATGACTCACTGCATTTAAAAAATTTATTAGACATTGGGGGTGTCTAAGACACCCTGTTGTCAACAGTGTGTCTGACACTGTGTGGGTACATAGGTTCCAACGTTGGGGACATTATTAAGCATGAACACCGATGGGACTCGACACAACATATGTATAAAGAGTATTTGATGCGCCAACATTCAAACAAAAGCGACATTTTGTTATGTATCTCTGTGATCAGCCATTAACGCAAGGTTATTGTATGAAATATGCACATGAAATCAGCACACCGCATTAAATGCTGCAGGAAAAATTCGATGAGTAGTGCACGACCTTGTAACACAAATGGTTCATAATAACTTCATAAATCATATTTTTCTATGCAATAAAATAAAATTCGAGGCTTAAGCATTATTGATCATCATTAGCTAGGCAAAACAATAAGGCACCAAGCGGTGGTTCTGTAGGCAATCTTTTTTAGGCACCAGAAGACGAAGCACGCTGCAAAATAAATTACTCAGCCTACGCATCAAGGGACGCTTGCAACATATTTAAATTTTACATAATTTTCAACGAAGAGTCATATCGACAAAAAAAACTGAATTAAATTTTGTTTTCAATAATTTCCGCAAGCCTTACAACTTGTTAGTTTCGACTATGGAGACTCTACAACGGCGTAAAAATATTAAAACATTGCACCAACCGGCCAATATTTATTTATGAGGCTTCATGAGACGAACATTTAAAGTATTACTGCTTGTAGGTAAATGATTTTAGTGTAAGAATTTTATTCATTTCACTAATCGTTATACAGCCAAATCAAAAATTACATAAAACAACATTCGCATCGCGAACAAAAGGTTGGATGACGACGAGGTACCTCTCCGGCGCTTCCAAGAACTGGCTTGTCAATAATATGCTAGCAATACAATCAATTTAATTGTGATGGTGGCGCTACAATTTTCCGTCTCACTGGGCGATAATACATGTGCTGCCCTTAAATCAAATTATCTTAATTTTTTTTTAACTTGGTTTAAAAAATTACATCTCCTTTTCCCTTCAAATAGTAGACCCTAGAAGGTATGACACCTTCCAATTGTGGGGTGAATCGTATCAACAAGTTATTAAACGGACTGTATCTAGTCTCCGCATCCCCTCACTATTAGCATAGTATATCGTCTATGAGCAACCTAGATGTTTTTGGTAACTAATACTTACAGTGCCTAGTTGTTATCGAACGTCTGCGCCGATGATCACAGAATGAGTGATAATGAAGAAAGGCAAAGACGTGAAAATCGAAAATTCGATTACCGACTCCCAAGGGCAAATTTTAATGGCACCTTTCGAGCGGCAGATTGTGTGGCCGGTTATGCCCACCGGGGACGTCCAAGGCACTGGGCACTAAGTCCTCTTCTGAAAATCGTAGGTTATTGAACGTTTCGGAAGAGATTATTGTAATGTTACTACCGGTATCCAAAACACCGGTAAACTGTTTTTCATCTAATGTTATCTTAATTTCTGACCCTGCATTTCCAACCGTGAACACGGTTTCAGCAGTGGCTGTGCTTGTCTTTTGGTTATTATTAGGTTGAGTCTGATTTTCCACGACAAAACGGCAGCTCACATATAGCAATAGTTGAATGTTGCGGCCGTACGTTGACAAACTCCCTAAATATCCTGTCACAATGGAGTGATATAGGGCGGACTTCTACCGATTTTACTATGTGTTCTATATCTTTACTGGCTTTTCGAACATCTCTGTGTTCCCCATAACCGGGTAGAGGCCTGAACAAGGGCAGCAACGACTAATTGTTGCGTTTGTAAAATTTTTTCCAACATACGTGCAAAAGACACAAAAGAATTATTATGATAGCAAGGGCAGGCACAAAAATACATGACTTCGCTAGGTACGTCCACGTCGTCCTACATCGAGTACTAGCAACTCACGCTTTAACCTTTTGATCGGTTAAAGTAGAGTGATTTGTAACATCTTTCAATTTACTACAGGTAAGATCGTACAATAACCGAAAAATTAAAATTATTTTTTCAAAATTGTTGCATAAAAACTTCTAAAATCTTGTCCTCTGGCATATAAGGAGTTCAAGACATTAATATCTGCTCTCCTACCAATTCTGGCAATTGAAAAATTTGAGTGTGCAAAGAACATTACCCCATCCTTCTCCACCTGTAAGTTATCGGCTTTAGTAATTTTGTTCCCAGGCTGAATTCGCGTAAGGTGCACGTACTCTTCGGATGTTCTAACTAGAATACCCACACGTGTACTCTGAATTGAAGCTTGTACCAGAGTAATGTTTGGTGCCTAATGTTACAAGCCTCGCCAACTGTCGAATTTTTCAAATCGTGAAGACAAGTATCACTGATACTTGTGGGTAGGGCACCACGATCGCAAAAACACAATCCAGTGGTTTTGTGGCACCCTTCAGATTTTACCTAAGTGAGAAACTTGCCTGTTGCCAGCAGTTCTATATCCTCTGTAAGAACTGTTGGCAATGACAGCCTAGCAGTAACATTTGT
>JASANE010028171.1:0-46562 GCA_030248225.1 Trileptium ribeirensis
AACTCTGGATAAAAACTCGGGCTGTTACACTTGTAGCCGCCTGCGTAGCGGAAGCGGAGGATGACGAAAATTGTATTGATAGTATTTAATCGGATGCCGTCGCCAGGTTTCTTGCGTCCTCCAAGATGCTGACCCAGTCCTCCTTTGCCGTTGTTTTACTACCCTGTTGTTTGTCATCTTGAGCACATATAGTCACCATCACCCAAGTTTCAGTATTGTCTGCAATTTCATATTATATGATCGATTGTATGGTGCAGTTCATCAATGCCGATGCGTTAATATACCTAGTCACTGCCCGAATCGTTCTCAAGTTTTCAAAGGTATTGATCTTTCTACTCTAGGTTGGTTTTCATGTCCTAGCTAAAGAAACCATTTATATAGTTACAACAAGTCGGATGACAATGTATTATGTGCCGATCTCAATTTAATAGTACACGTCTCGGTTTTGGTTAAATTACAATGACATCATTTGTATTTAAATTGATAATGAGTGGGTTTGACTTGAAGTTTCGGAGTGAATATCACTCTCAGCAGAATACTTGTGTCTAAATTATAATTTCCGCAATATTTGTTGCGCAAAAGTCGGGCTTAGAACTGATATTTTTCATATTTTAGTCAAAGCAGCTTAAATTTTGGTGTTTTCGGTTGTAACATATCTTGCAATACGTTGACCGAATTGAACCTTAATTACACTACTGCGCATAGATACAATATTACACGGCACACATCAACTATTAACAACGTTGCCACATTAGATACTGTAGTGGCCTAGTCGGATAAAAGCAGCATTTCAGCCCAAATCTCCGAAAATCGATCCTAAAAGATATAGATTCGTAATAGGTGAACTGATTCGACTACCATTTTCAATACAAACTTAAGGGACGCACATAACCTCAGTGCTTATTATTTTGTCAGGATCCATTTTAGAAATGTAGATTCAAACCCAAACACTTTCCATCAGCCTATTTAAACCAAGATCCACCAGGTCTATCGTCTATTATAACTGGGCCATGCTTAACATATTTTAACCTATGCTTTCACTGCCCTATTTTTATGAAACACGCATCAAGTTGCCATTGGTATGTATACCGCTTTAATAAGGGAATAATGCGAAATAATATTTTTCTGCATCTTTTTTTCAGTCAGCCTTCTTTTGTGAAATATTGAAATGGATTTGTTTAAGTTCGGCCACAAATTTTATACTGTATGTTTGTGGGCATATTTAAGATATTTATTTCGCTTTTGTCTAGAACGTCTGTGCATTGTTCTTCGTTCGGTGTATTTTGTTGCTGCTTTCCAACTAGTTATATGAAGTTGCCTCAGTACAACATAAAATAGCAATGAACGTGGTCATAAATTGCGTTTTAACCCGTTTGCATTCAGGTGTAAGAACAAAGGTGAATAGATGTGCTGGCGCGTTACACCAGACTACTCACTAGCAATATAAAATTTTATCTGTGAGAGATTAGTGCGTAGCTAAGGTCGCAAGAACCTGCTTGAGAAAAGCGAAGAAGAAGTTATTAATGGATAATATTTCAAGTCGTCATCAATGGATTCGCTGGATACACTTCGTGGTCGTTTGAGCCGAATAGCAGCGACGTGCAACGACGCAAACATTCTCAAGGTGACTATCGATGTGATCTCTGATATCATGCCTGCCGCTATGACAACTTACAACCAATGCCGCGACAAATAAGATGATGTAACGATGGTTGACATAACATCTAACGACGGTTCAACAGACAGTATTCAGCTGATGGGTGGAAACGAACCCACCAACAGCGATGGTTTCATCAACGTCAGTCACCGTCATCGAGGTCGCAAATGATCGCAACCTCAACGCAACTCGGCACTCACAAGTACCAACAACGAAAACAGTCGAATCGCCGCATCACAATCGCTGTCGACACCGATCGACCGTCATACCGCAAAGTGCAACCAGTACACACGATGCTCGGCGACACAATTCTCCATAACTGTCGCATCCGGGCTGTCTTCACCTGATGTCCTAGCGAAACAAACACCTTGGCCTCGTCTTCTACTTCGCCGTTTTCGATCCAACTTCACCGACCCTGAGCTTCAAAGCCTCATGACCACGCAAAGTATGGCGACTATCTATGTCATCAAATTCCAAACAAAAGCAGGGGAGGCAGTTTTCCACGTGGTTATTGCAAGTGTGCTACTTACCTCTGCTACTCACCGTTCATTTTGGCCATCGGGAGTCGAGTATCGCCGCTTTATCCTTGACTACGCTGTTAGAGCTCGGCTTAATCTCTCGACCAAATGCTTTGCCAAAGATCAGCCTTGCCGTCACGCAAGGTAGGAGCAAATCGTTAATACTAGCTGTACCAACAGTAGCACAAGCAGTGGCCAACGCAACCAACAACTCGTCACCGCCGCGGGAGACAGAACCTCTCCGACCACCAGTAATCCTCAAAATAAGCGCGACTGATCTCCGATCAAATGACAGCACGGATGACTGCGATATTGATACCCTAGGGAGTAACAATAACATTTCTGAAAATAATGGCTATAATAGGGTATTAACCCAATTGCATTCAGTTTAAGGATGAAGAATAAAGAAGAGTGCGTGCTGGTGCGTTACACCAGATTAACAATATTCTATATATTTCATTGTCTTCTGACGTAAAACACACGCGTTGATATGTCTACGAACACGCACAATCCTCAGCCGAACAAATCCACCTCTCATAGACTGACCAAGGCTCCCGACTCAGCCAGCAATCCAAACAATCCCCAACGCAACAAGGATCGCGCCGCTTGTCATACGCAAACAATAATGCGCTCCAAACAACCTCGACCGCCGCTGAATTGTGCGTCGAATACAATGACGAAGGCGGCAACGATTGTTTCGAATGCGACCTTTGCGGAGGATGGATCCATTTCTCCTGCATCGCCATCAGCAAAAACGATGCTCGTTACTACGAAATAACGCACGTCCTTATAGTATGCACCAAATGTGCTGACTTAGCCCGGAATCATCGCGCTGGTCTAACATCGCAACAACAAGAACCTAGTCTTAACGAAAATCACACAGAAATTCCGAACGCCTCAGAAAAATCGAATTTCAAATTTCATCGATATCTACAGCCATAGCCAAACTGGCTACAGCAGCTGCCGAATCGTCAGCCGCTATTGACAGCCTAAAACAATCTGCTCAAATTGCAGCATCAAATCATAACCCTGGAGCATCCAACAATGAGTTCGCCGCAGCAGACGTTCAGAATATCTGGGCACATTTGTACAAAAAATGCAGGACCTTCTGGTCGTGTCATATACTCACCATCTATGCTGGATGAAGAAGAAGCCCGCAGACGAAGATGTGTAATAATCAAGGGACTGCCTGAAAAAGGACAAGATTTGATGGATGCTAACAATGTTTGCAAAAAATTGGATCCGTTATTCAGATCCAAGTATTTCGAATGGGTGTTTACGAACAACCAGGCAGCCAAACTAGAAATCGTGGTCCTCGACTATTAAAGGTGCGGCTCTCATCATCTGGTGTTGCCCGGTCACTTCTTCAGAACGTACGAAAACTGAAATCGATAACAGGCATGGAGCAAATATTCATGCGCTGATCTATGTCTGATACCGAGCTAAAGCAACAGGCAGCATTGCGAAAAAAGGCTTATGAACTAATGCGGCGTTCACGTTATAATGTCCCCGCTGTTTGGAACTTTTGACCCCCTGTAGTCTCGACCCTACCGTATAGACAGTCAGAGTGACACCCATACTGTAAATCACATGCCGAGGGTGTACGACACACCCTTAGCTACTAAATTTTTTCTAGACAGTGTCGTACACACCCTTAGCTACCAATTTGGCGCGAATTAACTATAACGGACACCGTCTGTAGCGAATGGCGTTTATTAGTCAACTGTCCTGTGGAGTTTTTCCTAATTTCTCGATATTTGTATCTAGTCCATATAAACATTGCTCAAATAATTCCGAACAGTGTCAATAAAACTGCCAGAAGACACGGTGTGCCTGACACTGTCGGCAAGTGATAATACGCGTAACTAGCTACCGTTGAAAATATTTATTAAAAACATGGGGGTGTCTACGACACCTTGTTGTCAACAGTGTGTCTGACACTGTGTGGGGTACATAGGTTCCAAACGTTGGGGACATTATAACGTGAACGCCGCATAACATGGAACTATGAGATAACACACAAAACAGAACGCGTTATGTATTTGCGAAAGAAAAGTTAGTCCCGTTCAAAAACTGCTTGCGAAATGAAGCAGGCAGTCTTACCGGGGGCAGGCATACCTCGTTAGCTTACGAATTTGTAGAAACTGATGGAAAACTATCTGTACAGGTAAACTTTTAGGCGGGGTAGTATCAAACATGTCAACTCAGAACTATGTCAAATGTAAATATTTCTACGCTGGAAGCATCTGCAACAGAGCTGGACACTTTACTTGAATTAGGATCTTTTTTCAATAATCTGTGTATCCGAGACATGGTTACACGAAAATGTACCAGATGGAATATTATTTAATTTAACACATGTGGTATGTAGAAGGGATAGGTCATCGCGAGGAGGAGTCGACATTTTTCTATCAGAACAATTAAATTTTAGCCAAGTGTTAATCTACAACACTAAATTTAACGAAGTGGAAGCTGTTGTCGTTGATGTCTTATGTTCCACTTATATGCGGATAGCATGCATCTATCGACCGCGAACTCGTCACCTGAGCAAAACGACTTGATATGTAACTTTATATCACACATATCTGATGTACCATGGCCCGTGATAATTACAGGAGACTTCAATCTAACCCTTATTGATTGGGACAAAAATATAATCCCAAGACAATCCGACTATGAACTGTTTTATGAAACAATACAACAGTGTGGCCAGCAACAATTAATAACGTTCCCAACTCGAGGAACCAGAACACTCGACCTACTTTTTACGAATTTTCCTGAACTAGTGGCATGCGTTGAACGCTCCGAATTCTTTGGCAACTCGGACCATTTTTCGATCGATTTTACAATACCAGGGTCTGCCACAATAGTGAAAAATAGTCCAAAAATGGTACTGGATTTCAAACATTTGATTTTGAAGGTCTCAAACATTTTCTATTAGCCGTTAATTGGTATATTCTATTGTTTTCACTTTATGGTATCAACGATAAATGGCTGGCCTTTTACAATATTATGTTATATGCATGTGAGTTATTTGTACCAAAGAAAATGGTGAGATTATCACGCCCACGGAAAACTTACCCTGAATGCAATAAAAAGCTCGTTTTAGAGAAGCAAATACAGTGGAAAAAGGGTAAATATACGGGCAACTTTTCAGAATATAATAATACTGCTAGGAAATATGACTTGGCTGTTAAGAAATTAAAACAAAACAGGGAAAACGTCTATTAGAATCTGGGAACAAATGGTTACTATATAAAAAATAAGTGTTCTACTATGAGGAACATCGGTACGCTCAGAGCATCAGATGGTGAAATCGTCTCAGACGACGCAAGAAAATACGACATTTTGGCAGAAAATTTTGCAAGTATATACACACGCTGAAACAATGTTATCCCAGCGTTCAATTCGAATACAACAGGTAAGTCTTTCTTGGATACCATTCACACCATATCAGGTACAACTGGCGTTAGCGTCGTTAAGTCCAAAACGAGCCGTTCTCCCGACAACTTTACCAATTTCTTTCTGCGCGAACTTAAGGACGCAGTTAGCATACCACTTTCCCACATTTGCGAACAATCTTTTATTACTGGCAGTCTGCCCGATACCAGGCGTTGTACAGACGTTATCGGTATTTACAAAAAAGGGGACCCTTGCAACCCACTGAACTACCGTCCTCTGTCACTTGTATCCAGTTGTTGCAAAATAATGGAACCATAATTAAGAAACACCTGTTGAACTATGCTCGGACTGCAAACATCCTGTCCGGACATCAGCACGGGTTTGTCGGTAGAAGATATACAACCACTCAGCTAATAGAATGTGCACATGACTGGGCAAGCGATGTGGATAACGGCCTTTCAGTTGATGTCGCTTACATCGATTTTGCTAAGGAAAAATCCGTGCTTCACGTATACGTTGTCTGGAGATTCACTGCTTGAAACTGAGTCCTGCCTGGACTTGGGCATTACGATCACTAAACATTTAAAATTTACAACGCACTACAGAAAAATAACAAGCAAGGCCTACGGTATTGCCAACATGCTGTTTCGTTGCTTTCCCTGTTGCAACATTGAAACACTACTGTTCACTTACATAACCTATCTCCGACCAATCCTAGAATATGCATCTTGTGTGTGGTCCCCAGTTTATATTGTGATATAAACACAGTTGAGCGAGTTCAACGCTACTTTACAAAACGTATATTCGCTCGTAAAGGCCTCCAATATGCGCCGTACAACGAGCGGTTACAGTTTTTGAAACTGGAGCCACTGGAATTAAGAAGGTTGCACTTCGATCTCGTCACTGTTTTCAAATTTTTGAACAATGAATACAAATCCACAGAGGAACTACTGCACTGTATTGATACAGCTAGGACGCCTAGGCACGTGCTGAAACTACGTAAGCCTAAATTCAAAACAAACATTTTGAACCACATCTTCCCCAATCGTATTATAAATCCTTGGAACAACTTACCAACATAGGTTGATAATAAAAACTTTGTTACAGTTTTAAACTCTGAAAACTTTTAAATAACTGCTCACTCAAGTTGACCTCAAACACTATTTGAAATACGATAGAAATATGTAGTAAATGCGAAGGTAATACCCCAACTCAGTACTCGAACACTTTTAACTCGCTGCTCACTTAAGTTGACCTCAAACACTATTTGAAATACGATAGAAATATACAGCAAATGCAAACAAAGGTACTACCCCAATCCAGTATCACAGGTATACTTCTCTTTTTATATTCTATTAAATAACTGACACACCAACGTATGACACCCAAACAAGCTGAAAAAAGTCGACTATTTTTTGTAACATAACAAACTACTATAGGCAAATGTAAGAGGCGAGGTTTTCCTCCCCATTCTGCTATATTTATTATTCATTTCCTTCTTTAAAATTTGTCTTATTATAAAAATATATGGCAGCGCTCTGCGAACGCTATTAAGCATGCCGTGCAGACGACGTTTAATGATTATTCATTCGTGAGTTGTATGAACGCGTTTGAGAAGCTGAACTCTGCAGTAAATGTAAAGTCTCGTATGTACCATAGGAATTGAATGAAATTTGTATTGCACTGTATTGTAATTAATCCAGTCGACGTGCGGAGCTCGTTACTTTCGGAGTATTGAATGCTCGATCGGTCAATAATAAGTTGGCGCTTATAAGGTTCACAATAGTCGATCATAGCCATGGCCTTCTTGTTCTAACAAAAACGCGGATGTTAGATTCAAATGCAATAGCTCTCAAAGAATGCGCACCACATACCTTCCTCGTTACGGCTGGGCCAACATCAAAGGGTCCTGGGGAGGCACTGTTGTGATACCACATCCATCCATGTGGTTTAAGTCATGTCAGGAGTGACTTTCACCAGCTTTGAATTTATACTCGGGACTGTAACCCTTAACGGCTCCCTACTATGTCTAACAATATACCGACCGCCTAATCTTTCTCAGAATGCAGTCTACACAGAATTTGCCGAGATTTTATATCTCCTATCCATTTACTCATCTGATGTACCAATCATGGGTGACTTCAACTTGCCTGTGACAGACAATGAGTCCACATCATTAATTGAGGCATTCAACCTAACACAGCATGTCATTGAGCCACCTCACGACCGTGGGAATGTACATTGGTGTTTTCTTTCTTATATAGCATCTGTGTCCGTTACTCAAACTGCAATCAGAATATAATTTAATAGTGGTCAAACTCCGTCGCCAGTTACGTTGCATACCAGATACGAAGATAATTGAATATATCCAATGGGACCGACTCAAATCTTAGGCGTGTCGTTAAGACCTGACACCTCGCTGCCACAGACTTACTGCGTGCTCATATAACGATCTAACTACACACTTTTTTGAAATGCTTGAGCAAGTGGTCGATTGACATTCACAAGTACGCCGCAAACTGGCACGCGGTAGACTGGAATCGCTCTGTTTTGACCCAGAGTGTATCTGGTCAAAAGCTACAGTTAGGCGAATTGAACGCATATGGCGTAGAACACACACACTCGGAAGCAGATCCTACTAAAATATCGCTAAGTCAAGATTTGACGATGTATGTCACAAGAAACTAAACTATTATTGGCAAGCTCGCTTTAGCCAGGTGCCAAATACGAAGAAGTGGTCTGTTAAAAGTTCAATGCTGTTTAACAAGCAGCATTCCGCGATTGCTCAAGACCGTGCAGACAACTTCGCGGCGTACTTTGCTGACAAGACTTCGACTATCAGGACCAGCTTTTCCCCGGCAACTCAATTTGTCTACAGTTCACCAGACATCGCATTCTCTCAACTGCGTCTAACTTCAGTGGATCAAGATGAAGTACGCCAACTGATAACATCAAACAATAGGAAATACTGCTCATTGGAACCGTTTCCACCAGTCTTTTTCAGGGAATATATTGATGAGCTGTACCTGATAATCGCTGCCGCAATAAACGATAGGTGCGACAAGCGAGTCTTATAGATGTATTGGTTCATAAGTGATTAATATTTTATACGCACCTCGAACATCACTACGATAAGCAAATTTTATGGATAAATCGCTGCATATCCGGAGTATCAATTGATATGAGCAGCAATAGTTGTAGATATCGGGTCAAATACCCGATGACTATTCTATACGATGCCCTTATTTACAGGTGCTAGAAGCAAATTGGTCTATAAATTCACATCCAAAGAAAATTTCATACGCAACCCGTATTCATCGACACAGAAGGTAAACATATTTATGTACAGTTGCACGTTCGACGAGTATTATAAGCTAAACTCAAGGATGTACATCTCCGTACGGGCAGTTGTTCTATACGTAACCCCGTGCCTATCGGTGTGAGGAGTTATGGGTAAGTAGTAGATAAGTGATATTTAACCCTCCGACTACTGAGCTTTTCAATTATTAATACGCAGGCTGCATCCATAGATACGAGCAGGAAAACAGTTATGAATGTATAGTTGCACATCTATTTTCTTCAATCATACAAAACTATTCTACGAAAAATACTTTTGTCCTATTATATATAATAATTTGTATCTCTTGTGACAAAAACAAATGTAGAAAGATAAATACATGCTACGGGTACCGTAGTATCACGCGATATTTGAGACAAAGTATGTCTAGAAAACCATTTCAAGTCCAATTGTCTAAGCGGAGAATCTATTTATCTACCGTTGTAGTGATTACTGCCTCACTCTTCATAAATATTTTATTTTATTTCAATGCTATTCACTAATTTTATTTACACGGAAATACAAGTTAACTGAAAGCCATAGGAAATTATATCTACGATATACACATTTTTGTATCATCTATCGTAAGAAAAGGTTCCCAATTTCATTCTATTTCTTTCTAAAAGTCCTCTGAAACTTGTTAAAGACAACCGCAGTATATATACTTTTTTTGTATGATATACCGTAACAAAGATTGGCCAATTCCATGCTATTTCATTAAAAAGTCCATGCTATTTCTTTTACATTTATTACATTAAAACTTGCTAAAAATTACCGTGGCTTGGAATTAGTGTTAGACACACCTTGAATGTGCCATGCCATAACAACTTCGAGCAAATACGCATCTTTGCGTGTCATGTTACATGAAAAACAATGATGACAACTATTAACAGAACGCATATCACTTTACATAAAGTGTCATATGTGACAACTCCTGCCATTTTAAAGAATTTATCGAGTGATGTCTGAAAAAATGAAGCAATATTTGGCATCATATATGAGAAGCAAAGGGTTACACCGCTCCAGAAACGTTATTGTAGAACCCTATTCTCTTACACACAATGTCACAATAGTCGCATAAATTTCATTTTATCTTAACTAGGCGATATCGTTCGACGTTTAATTACAAATGACATGTGACAAACATCAAAGGTTATGTTTTTTGCAGATATTTTAATCGTTTAAATTAGGTTCTGTTTGACACTGAAATAATAATATTACATATATAAGTCTAGTAGACTAACAGATCGATTGAACAGCTTTTAACTCAACGGCAATTCGTTGTATTAGTAAAGCATTACCAGTGGGACCGATATATTAATTGTTATAATGAATCATGCCGCACGATATGATGGTTGCGTGTGATTAAATTTATGTTACCCAAAAACTAAAGCCTGTTATAGGTAACGACGGTAAAAAGCGGGAGCGGAATGGTGTATTTCACTATCACCATAGTTGCTCCTCTAAGACTGCCAAGCTTAAAACTTCAAACTAACAATCAAATAACATGTGACAGCGAATGTGGTGTCATGAAGATACAATGGCAGATACCTCCTCGACCGACTCATCGCCCTTCTGGGGAGGTGGAAGGCTGACCTAGCTCCTCCAAGGATTCGGTTTTCCATTGGGACCACAGACCTCGAGCATTATCGTAGAGTATCGGCTCGAGTATGATTATCGGCTATCACTCTTCGCAATTGTAACTGTTATATGCCATATTTGTTGCAAGCCTGATTCCTTAAATAAGCATTCTTCTTTACACTTTAGTGAAACTTTCTTCAACGGAATAGCATTTCGCTCGATTTCCGATTTCTTGCACCACAATTTCTTCAGCATATGTTATTTTTTACTTAACTGACCTTTCAGTTATATTTTTTCAGAATGTTGTTCAACCTTTATATTTAGATTTAAGATATCTCAAACTCTAACGTTTAGTTGTAAGAATGGATGAACAAAAATTAGCTACCGGTTGAATCCCTAATGCATAAACCCATTTTAGATGCGCACACCTGGGTTATAATATATACCTCAGCAAATAGATCAGCCTCAGCAATGCCTCAGCAAATATCTCCATTATAATACCTGCAATTTTGCGGTTCCGAACTAAACACTGTCGTCTTACGCACCACGCTGTTACTGAGGAAAATATTAGCGTCTTATTATATGGCGTAAATTAGTATTCGTCATCTTATACCTTAATTTTTTTATATGACAGCTATAATATAGTTGAAACAAGCTTTAAAATATACTTTGAAAATTTCTCAAAATTACACTAATTCAGACCGTGTTAGACTTGCAGTTAAAGCTGTCATGCGTCAAGCGACGCATTTACCGCAACGTGCATTGTGTAGGAAGTTGCTTATCGCGTTTATAGTGCCGCGTATGTTTTTGCGTGGATTGTCATTCCCTTGTTTTACAAGATTCAGTAAGTAACCGAGCAACTAAATAGTGCAATGGCTAGTATAAAATGCTCGAAATCAAAAGATTCGGGGTTTAGTAGCCTTTGTGGCAAAATATTGTTCAGAATTGTACGAAGTACACATTAATTTAAGAAGGGTAAGTGTTAAATTTAGAAAATTCATATCGCAAATCGCTTTGTTCGATAACACATTTAAAAGTGATAAGCTAAAGGCGTGTTCACACGCTCAAACTTTTTGCTCAAATTTTTATCAAAATTTGAGCTCAAATTTTGATCAAAATTTGAAAGCAATTTTTTGCTTTTTTGGTGAGTTTGAACGTGTGAACACTGTTCAAACTTTTAAAGAATACTCCTGTAACCAATCACGGACGAGAGGTATTACCTGAAAAAGTTTTTGCTCAAATTTTGATCGCAAATATTGAAATATTGCCTTTTTTCTTTAAAAATTGCTGTCAAATTTTGATCAAAATTTGTTCAAATTTTGAGCTCAAAATTTGAGCAAAAAGTTTGAGCGTGTGAACACGACTTTAGTTTTATGAGTTTGGTTTACAAACCACAATCCGGCAATAATGCCGTTCTCCGGTATATGCTATATTTTACTTTAGACGTGTTCACACGCTCAAACTTTTTGCTCAAATTTTGAGGTCAAAATTTGAGCTCAAAATTTGATCAAATTTTGATCAAAATTTGACGGTATTTTTTAGTAAAAAATTGCGATATTTTAAAATTTTGAGAACAAAATTTGAGCTCAAAAATTTTCAAGTAATGAATCTTGTCGGTGATTGGTTACAGGAATATCCTTGAAAAGTTTGATCAGTGTTCACACATTCAAAGCTATGAAAAATGCAAAAAAGATGTTTTCAAACTTTGATCAAAATTTGATGTCAAATTTTGATCAAAATTTGAGCAAAAAGTTCGAGCTGTGAACATGCCTTTAGTTACAATTGAAGTAGTATTTTGTAGTTCGAAGCTCATAATACTAATATGATTTATTGTCGTTCGTTTTATTCTAGCATTTACATACAATCAATATTTATATATAGTGTAATTACTATTGGTAGATTATCCAAGGATAAATTCTTAAGTTGTGCGAGCGACACGACGACTTGTGCTATACATAGTTTGTACCGTCTTCAAAAATTTATCCAACCATATTAGAGGCGCCTAATAAGCCTAAAACGCATCCTAGCTGTAATTGCTTTGGTTTTAATGACCTGCTAGGATAAGCCGGATACTTAATGCATGATTAAACTTAAGGTGGGTCCTCTACCAACCGCTTCTGTCATTAGCGAATTTCGATCGATTGTTCGGCATACCAACAATCCATCAATATATAAGAGAACACAAAATTGCTGTTTTGTGCAATGCATCCAAAACGTTAAAAACAAAGATTGACCTATTATCAATTACATCAAACATAATATGAAAGCGATCTATGACCGTTTGACATTGAACTGGAAAAGCTTTAATTTATTATCGAACGAAAATTCCCCCATTTAGTGTTTTAAAAGCTGCACATCACATGTAATGCTCGCGAACTACACATATTATTATTAATAAAACAAAATGTCTTAGCGTAATGAAAAATGCGGAATGCGAGTTGCTACGTTGCGCGTTGTAAAACAAATCTGTGGCCAAACAGCAAATAGATACATTGTGTTAGCGAACAGAAATTACCCCATTTTGCAATCAGTCGTTCTGCGTTCGCAAACGGAATTATTTAATTTGGAATTGGGTATTTCAATGACTGTTTTGCTTTCTAACAGCTTTTTGTAAATAATGTCAATAGAGGTTGGTAGGCAGCATCTTAAGCTTACTAGTGCAAAACTACTCCGCTGGAACTGCTCAGTAGGCTGGCTGATATAAATTTTAATACAGCATCTAAAATAGAATAAAAGAGTAATAATTCAATTAACAGACAGGCCAGAACTGAATAGTATCCAGATAATGCAATAATAGCCAGAACTCTAAGGATGTTGTGTAAGCTGCAAAACCATTGTAACTTTAGTATTCGTACTGTTCGTTAGAAGTGTGCAGTCAAGTAGCTTGCTAACTTAATTATGATTGGTGGTTTGGCACTTATAGCTAAAGCATATCCATTTGATTCTCTCGTTTGGTTCACTCGGACAACAGAGATTTGTAATTTCGACTTAAAAGTTAACTGGATATAGCGGCATATTTAATGATTTATGCTTGTACGGATTGCTATCGTGTATATACTGTAGACAGGACCATTTTGGGCATACGAAGTACCACAAAAATCTGAAACTTTGATGTCAAACTTCGGTGCTTATTCGTTCGCAACTTTAATTAAATTGACTATTGACATATTTGATGGTTTATATTGTGTGCATTAAATTGAGTTCAGTGCATAGTGAAGATATTAAGAAACTAATATGCTTTTTGATTTGTATATGAAAGTGTGATCGCAAGATACCAAATTAGTCGTACGTGGTTGCTGAAATGAGCATTAAAAGGAATGCACGGTACAGTTTGTACATTGTTTTCTGTCGATATATATTACGCATTACGTCAGAGAGTGAATTAAGTCAGAGAGTCAAGCGATATGAAAAATCTAAATCCAGTCATTTTTTTGCTTAATAATTAGCAATATAAGGAAACATTAATGTGTATTTCGTTTAATGTCTCGTTTACGTTGCGCAGGATCCCATATGAAAGTTTTGTTCACCCTGTCTGTCTGTCAACGCCGGCTATATGGTGCCTTGGACTGGTGGCACTTTAAGATAGTATAGATAGGTAGTACAGGTAATGATATAAAGTACACTGTAAAATTTTTCAAAGACATATTTATCTACCATATATATATTGTGTTTGTGGATGGGGTCCTTGCCATCGTCAAGAAAGAATAGGTATGTTTAGACCATAGATGATCTTAGAAGAGAGGGTGATTTATCCCCTGAGGCTCGGACCCCCCTCGCGTCTTCGACGATTCCCCTGTGAGGCAGCCTGATCCCCGCCGATGAGGCTCCACAACAGCTACCACCAATACGCCCCCCCCCCCGAGTCCAAGGCCCATGCGAATTTTTAAAAATCGGGGGAAAATCTGTAAATATTTGGTAGCATTAGCAAAGATTGGGGAATTGACAAAAACCGAGGAGGAAATTTTGACAAATTTTTGGTCCAAAATATTTCAAAAATTTATCCGCCCTCTAACGACCTCCCCACACCGACCGGCTGATTGCACCTGAGAACGATCTCTCGGCCCCTTCCCGGCGCACCTACAGTTCCCCATGGACGTCGGAGCTTACCCATGTATAATTTAGACCCTATATTTAAGTTTATGGTTCCTCAAACACCACCTATTCTATTTCATAGTATAGGTATGTACCGTATACCACTGGATGGCATAGTCTAGACTATTAACGGACAAAACCATGACATGGGGGTCCTTTATAACGTGAACGCCGCGTAACGTTCTAGAAACTATCGGTGCCACATTGGGAACAAATCGGCATCGAATGGACCGTGCACTAAACCATTTCAGAATTACTGCTCGGATCCTCATGAGTTGCCGAACAGCGAGTAATTAACAAACTTAGTACAAATTAGCTGCGGCCCTGACCTTATAATCAATTGTAATAACCTCCATTGACCCCAACATCAGCCTATATGTTTGGTATCCGCTAAATAGGTATAATCACCTGGCCTATATAAATAAGCCTACATAAACTCCTTATCCTTCAAAGAGTCCTTTGACATCACTCCAGTGGCAGCTGCATTAGAAAATAACAGCTTGAAATCACTATATTTTACATAGGAGTATGTCACAGGTGTCCAAGTTCTGTCGTCTTAGAAATGTACACATGGTTCATCCCGGAGAGATACCACAGGGAGGTAATCAATGATTTTATAATTTTTCCTCATGTATTTCCCTATTTCCGTCAACACTTCCTCTTAAATTTGTGTAATTGCGCTCATCATTGCTACAGCGGGCTCGCGTGGAGACAGTGCGAGTTTTAGCCTACCCCCGTAAGTCAAATATTATATATAATTATATAAATTAATTTAGACTGACTGCTAATCAAAAGGTAGAGCAAAATACATAGTTAGAATACCGAAATAAGTTTAGCTGTCGCAGCAGTATTTTAATAAGTGTCTACAAGCCTTTGTTAGATAATTTTATAAAATGCAGTATATACTACATTGGTATTTATTTGAAGAAATAGCAGTCTCATTGAGCAACTAGCACAAAGTATGTATCTAAATCATTCTAAAACATATACAGTAAAAGGACTGTGAAGACAGAAAGCTTTTACCGACTTTTTGGAGCAAAATTCGCATATTTTTACGACCTGAAGCATGTTTTATTAAACATATCAGCCGTTACACTCTTGTGCAAATTTATGCATATATATTCTAGCCACGTTCGTCATCTGTTTAAAATTAACTGCCCATCGAGTTTGGCAAATTTTAAGCTCTAGGTACGTTTGTTTGCTATTCTCACGGCAACACGTTTTTTGTTGCTTCTTCTATATATTTAGCGAGACCGTTCGTCAAAAAATTCAATTACATCGACGCGTCGTTGTCGCTAATGTAAAGCTTAGAAAGGAAAAAGAACAGCCAGCTTTTGGACACTGTGTCTCGTCTAAGTTCCAGCTATGCTATTGAAATAAATAGTATCCAACCTATACGCTACACACAAGCAATATGCTTTAATCCAGCCAGTATTTTTTCGTTCATTCGCACATTGCTAGTCATCATGGCTTACCAAACAACAATTTTATCACGCCGTAAGTAGTAAAACAGTCAAAATAATGAGAGAGTCTAATAAAGTATCAGTGCTTGGGTTTTCGCGTGTTAGCTTTACTGTCGTTTATTTTATTACGACAGTCAGGATAGTAGCTTTAGTTAGCTTGTCAAGGTCAAAGAAAATGTAATTGCTCATTGTTTATACCAGAAATATTTTTCGCTAAACCAAATGCGTTAATTTTATAGAATTTGAGCATAATTTCGTGCTCTCACATTTTTCGACATAATGTATGCCCTGATATTCACACACCTGAGTAAATACCAGTTTAGTCAATCGCTCAGTTTATTAGCAAAACTTATTTAAAGTTCCTATCTATCTCCCGACGGTCTAAACTCGAGGGCACTCGCTCTGCTGCTTTCTGAACATTCAATATACCGACATTGAAGTATAAAAAGTAACGTCCCTATGGGCGCTTGGCTAACAGTTATCCCTCCGGTAACTTTTCTGACACCTTTTGCTTGAAACCCTCAAAGTCTAAACAAGTAAAGGGCTACGCTTTTAGGTTTCTATTCAAACTGAAAACCAAAATCAAGCAGTCATTCGCCCTTCTGCGCAGCGCAAGGTTTCTATCCCGGCTGAGCTTGTCTTAGAATGCCTGCTTTACCATTTATATACTGCGCCAGTCATACTGCCCCTGATACTGTCTTCAAAGCGATCGTCGTGAACCCGTAGCTGGCGTCTTAATTCTAAAATTGAGATCCGAAGCTCGCATTCCAACAAACCGAATAGGAAAAGATACGATGAACTAGTAAATAAAATGTATATAAACAGCGTAGGGAATTTCACATTTTACCTAACGCTTCAGTTTGCGTCTTTAAACTAAGAAGTTTCTATATTTGACTTGTGAAATATCGAATAAGACTATATCTATATTGTTATATAGCTATGAGGATAACGCGGTGTTTAAGTTATAAACTTCCACCAGGTGGTAGTTTGTCCCTGTATAATCACAATAAAATGCTGCACAGTAGCCAAAAAGTCATACTATGTAACATAACCGACAGCTTCGCAGGCACCATGTACTATTACCATACATTATCATAGGGAATAGACGGATTATACCTGGGAGGTTCGCCGACCCCCACCTCCGCCGGCCCCATCGCCCAAAAGGATACCCCTGGGCCCTCGGAGCTTAAGCATGTATGACTTCATATTATTGTGCCATCGACAGCTTATATTTTAAACATTTTTAAAACAGTTGAGAAAATTATTACAGAAAAATTTCGGCTCTATGGCACCTGAGGGGGGATTTCGGGAAGGGGCCACCATGTTTTAGTGATGCCCCGTAGTCTCTAGCCCTCCAATTTTCTCACACCCTCAAAAAGTAGTTGCTTCAAAAACAGGGTAGTTTTGGTATCCCAATCACACAATTGTAACTAGAGTATAGAAGCTCGGAAATAAACTTATAAATCCTACATTATATTCTTTCAACGCGAAAAATATCGTTTTTGAAATCTATCGTCGTCATGAACTTAATGGAATTTGACTGTGTCTAGGATACCACGTAAAAAAAGTCGGTGGCATCTTGGACATCGTATAATAATATTTAAAAAGTAATAACGATGCTCATTCGCCGTGTACGTAGCGCAAAACCTACACATGCCGGGCGATTTATAACGAAAATATTAACGTTACTTAAACACTTCTGTGATACAGTTTTAGCAAGTTTTAAACTGTGCGTATTTAAAGATTTTAAAGCAATACAGCTCAATTTCACTTTCCGAAAAAGTTTAAAAAATTGGAATTAAAAATATATCTACACTGTTGTGCTGGTACAAAATTGTTTTCCTGGATGCTTACAGCTTAGCATTTAAACGGCCCGTGTCTACTCAATTTTAATTTTTTTTCGAACCACGAGTCATATGAGCTGCTTGAGCAGTATTTTATCGATGGATCACGTTTGGTCATACAGTTTGTTTAACAATGCTGGTCTAATATAGTTTCATATTTGTGTACAATTAGTAAAGTGGGAAGAGTGTCCATTTATAAGGTTTCTGCGTGAGCATTACTTTTTATCAGAGCGCTGTTTGAGTACTAACATCAGTTCGAAATCAACGCTTACGCTATTGCGTTGATGAAAATTGTAAATATAACAATGCGAGATCACCGTAACATAATTTGTCATGTTCAGTTAACCACTATAGCTGAGTAGTTGTATATCTTATTTATACAGTAAATCTTTATAACAACTGCTAACATCAATATAATTCTATTTTTACATAATATTTTACACATATATGTTGACGCTCCAATGTCTCAGCGGAGAGGTCGCCTCGGGCGGGGGGTGGTAGGTGGTGGTTGCAGAGGCTTTCCGAAGAGTAGAGTGGAGATCATCAGAGGGGCGATGACACGAAAATTGACGACTTCCCCCGGCCCACCTACATTTTTCCAATTTCGTGCCAATTTTTGCCAATTGTTTCATATTTTTGCCAAAATTTTCGGTGCGGCCCACGCGCACGGGTCTGGGGGTTTTGTGGGATCTCGCGAGATGGGGGTAAGGGCGTACAGGCCCTCAGAGCTGAGGAGTGAAGGGTTGCGCGGAATCTCGGCGGAGGGAACGTGGTAAGATGCTACAATCAGAAGGGCAGACCAGAGCATCGGGGAAGGAGTGCTAGCCCCCTGATCTCCTGCTTCGGCATGTATGCTTTTTAATATTATTGTGAAATGAGAAAAGGTCAGTCGTCTAAGTTATTTTAACAACGCGTTAACTGATTACGTAATACTCTTAGACAGCAAACTCGACATGGTACAGCATATTCGACAGTTATCAGCCTCATGCATGTGGCAACTCCGCTCCATAAGTCGCATCCGCCGCCAACTAAATGACCAAACCGATCAGAGCATAATGCGCGCCTTCGTCATGAGTAGAGTAGACTACTGCAATTCACTCTACTTAGACCTCCCAGCCTGTGATATACAACCTCTGCAACGAATTCTACACACAGCGGCAAGAATTATAGCATACTCTAGGAAATGGGATCCAATTACCCCAATACTGAGACGCTTACATTGGCTTACCCTTCACGAACGAATTACTTTTAAAGCATTCTGTATAATTCACAGTATATTAACTTTTAATGAGCCAAAATACCTAGCAGAGATGTTACAATCTGCAGCAACAACTCGTCTTATTAATGAACGTATCCTCAGAACACATGGTACACGAACAAATGTTTTCTCTATTGTGGAGCCATCATTATGGAATAAACTGCCACGGACATTGCGGGACTCTGAACTATCACTGGAAGCCTTCAAATGTACGCTTAAAACGCACTGATTCCCTAGGACTTGACTGTTTATTCTGTGTTTTGTATAAAATTGTATATTCAAAAAAAATAATAAAATCTGTCTTATGTTTCCCAATGTTATGAGTGTTTGTTTACCTGTATACTCTTTCAGTTATGTTTTGTCTACCTGTACTTATGTAAAGTCTGTGTTTCCTATAATATTTTGTATCAGCGCCTTTGCGACGCTTCGGCGAAAAGGGCGCTATATAAATGTTTCCATTATTATTATACTATTATACTAACGCAGTACATTTGCACTTTATTCCAACAATATTTACTGTTCGCTTTATAATGGCTAGGTTGACGTTACCTAACAAGAAGCACCAGACTACGAAAAACCAAAACCTGAAAATGGTTGTTTACATTTTTAAAGATCGCTAATTTAATGACCAGTGTCCAAAGTTGGGACACCCATGAGCCAATTTAATAGAACTATTAGCTTTCCGTTCAACACGTTCCTGTCAGTAGACACGATCGTTTATGTATGGTTGGTGTGTAACGTCACTCATGTTATTTTTATAAAATGCGATGACGTATATTTATTATTACCGATATTATTTCATGTCATTATTACAATTTTATTTTCTTAATGACATTAATTGCATTTATTATTATTTATTAGTTAAAGTATAATTTTCGCTAAATGAATGCTAATGCTTCACTGTGCTACATCAACATCACATCAAGAAATAATATTTTGATCCAAACGCAATCATCCCACAAAAAATTTGTTTGTTTGACTAATAATGTCGGGATAGGTAGGAATGAATTGTATGATTAATGATGGTCGGTTATTTAAGAATACAACTGTAAATTAAATGAGTTGCTTTCTTAGGAACTGTCTGATCGAAATGAAAACAACATGGTTTGTTATATAAAAGTAGTGTCTCAATTTGTATTTTACAATTTGCGTCTAAAACGACGCAAAAACAATAACAAAGAACGAGTCGTCTCTGGCTGATGTTAAATTCATTTTTAGCAGGTCAGAATCGATTATCTGCTGTCATTCAAAATAGCGTCTTTCATGGTTTGTTACATAAAAGTACTGCCTAAATTTGTATTTTACAATTTATTCTAAAACAACGCAAAAAACAATAACAAAGAACGAGTCGTCTGTGGCTGATGTTAAATTCATTCTTACCAGGTCAAAATCCATTATCTGCCGTCATTCAAACGTTTTCGTATAATCTGTCCAGGTGATAATGGTTGTTGCCAACATGCTAGTTGTCAAAATTATGATAAACTTCTTCATGCCAGTAGATATGAAAGCGATGTATTTCAATTTTGTCATCTCAAAGCTGTTACGACTTCGTTGGCTTTGAATATATAATCAAGTCGCGGTCTAAGACTGCTTAAAACGGCTCTTTTGCGGAAACTGGTTTTGAATTTAGCTGCGCTGGATTGATTCCACTATAACTCAAACTCACAATCCATCGGCACTCTTCACACATCGGTACGGTTCAGTTGTTCCGTGCATCCAGATGCATCCAAGGAGCCAATGACAACATATTCATTAAACAACCTCGATTTTTCTGCTTTTCAGAACTCTTTGTTAATATCAAATTTGGGAATTTCGTCAAAAATTTTCTTTCCTCAATGTATGGTAATGTTATGTTACTTTATTGTTGCATATTTTTTGTGAATAATGCAGGGCTCGCGTTATAATGTCCTTTGTGTACCTCTGCCAGTGTCAGACACTCAATATCTATTACAATATCGCCGGAATCGTACATATTTATTTGAATTTTGTACAGGGCAGCTAACATACTGTTTGCGCGCGCAAACTGACAGTGTAGCATTTAATATGTCTAACAAACTAGTGTGCGACTCACACCGTCACTGCATAATTTCTTATTGTGGGAATTCCCATATAGATATATATCGTCAGGTTCGCCACAGGAAAAAACATTGCAAACAATAACAATTCCTTACCTCCATTTCAATTTATGCATTTAAATTGTGCATATCTTAAAACTAATGACTTATATCAGAAGTGTCATATATACTAAGTGTATGCCAGCTTGACGATGTTCGTAACACCATTAACTAACCAACCTATAGTAGTAAACACACCCTAAAAAGAAGCAAATTCGTTATACGGTGTCGTGATCACCCTCGTTTGCATAAAATGGTTTACACCTTATAAGTGTGACACCTCGTTACCATGTCATCCTTACTGCGTGGTCCTGACTACAGGGGGACAAAAGTTCAACAGCTGAGGAATTATTACATATATTCTACATAAAATTTGTAAAATATTTGCTCTCCGTGGAATATAAAAATAAAAATGTTTCAGGATTTTTGTTTGTTTTTCTCATTGTACCATGAATTATTAGTAAATACTGCTGCTTCACACTGCTTCCAGGGTAGTCACATGCACAAAACGTTCTGACCATATATCCCCGATTTTGCTACACCTGAACTGGGTACCCTTGGAACAACGGATTCGTCTTAAAGTAATTATAATTGTACGCAATGCTCTCGCCTCAAATGTACCTGCATATATTCGCGATAGCTCCATTTATGCAGTGTTTCCACGCATGCTAACTAACGTATACTGCGGCATGTCTCTGTTAGAAGCAAAAGCTTTAGCTTCATCGGACCGTCGTTATGGAACGACCTACGGTAGGATCGTCGCAATTCCAATCTGTCTGCATTTGAATTAAAATCTAAACCTAAAACTCATCTATTCCCATCATAGTTTTTGTTTTCTTGATGTGCAATTGACTTGCTTTCATTTATTGATATTGTTTGCTATCGTATTCTAATTTAAAGCGCTCTTGCAACACGTTCTGCGAAAAAGGCGCTATATAAATTTATTATTACTAATAAAATATTACCTACACTATGCCACATATGCACTTCTGAGAATTAAATTCTATAAATCCGCTTTGCATTATATCTTAAGTTTGGATTTGGTTCAACTACTAGTTATATCAGCTGTTATTTTATTGAAATTATAAGATTTACAGCATATTTAACTACATTGCCAAATATATATTCGCGCAAAACTATTATTTGTTAACAGTGCACCTAATCTTTGTCTTTGTCCTCTAGTTGAGAATACGACAAAATCGCAAAGCTACGTTAAGACTGACTTAGTTAAATTTCAATAAATGTCAAAGTATTAATATTATTATGTCGTTGACTCGGGTACAACAGTAATTAAATGCTTACAACTATTAGTTTGCACCGATTAATATCAATTACTTATTTCTATCGATTTCTAGAGGTAATCCCGTTTGAACTTCAACCTACGAAAAGTTTTATCGATCTCAATTATTAGATTTGCTTTTAATTAAATTTTGATCCGCAGCAAACGTATGTGGGCTGATATCTTCAATAACACCCACAACAATAGTGTTCACCAGACATAGAACCGGGTCATTTCGGTCACATCTATGGCCGGGTTACTGGATCGCGGTAGGTTACCCGGCACTGACCCGGTCTGATTCAAAAGCACTATCCTCGAATAAACGAGATCTGCGACGATGATTACTCTATATTTGTAATAATAAATGTTCCAGAAGAGTGGAAAATTGGCAGAAAGGTGTTGGCTCTTGGGGTTACATTGTTGGGTACGTTCATGCCGTGCAACACAAAAAACTATTTAAAGCCCTGGACAACCGTATGTGTTTCTTTTTACACCCGTTTCGTATGTTAATACTTCCGTCTTACTTATGTAATCCGACTTATATATTCCATTCTATAATAGCGGTCTGCATACTCAATCTGTCTTGCAGATATTCCACTGTTCCCGACACAGTTTCATTATCGAATGCGTAGATTATACTTTGGGTTGTTAGGAAAATAGCTTAACCATTAGTGTTGGACAACCGCCGCATTTGAAGTCAAACGGCTAACGGTCGACCGACGGATCAACAATTAGGCGACGACCAATTAACGGCTGACTGACAAGTAGCCTCCCATATCACGATACGAATTTAATCTTCGTAATTTCAGCATTTGTTCAAAAATTTTGTCGACTTATATATAGGTCTTGAACGGCGTACAATGTTATAACTAAAGTGAAAAATCTTACGTCTAACACAGTACTATTCCATATTTATGGAACCGGCCGGCTTTGAGTACTATCATCATTAAAAATTGACACATATTAGTTTAAAAATAAACATATACTGCATACTAGATGACACTGTGCGTGCTGGGCGCCGGCCGGAGTCTTTGTTGGCCAGCCAGGCACCGGCTGGCCGGCGACCTTTTCAGGTGCTTTTTAACAGTACTGCGGATAAAGTTTAACAAATACTTAATCTATGCCAACCAGCTTTCAAAAATCGCTAACATTTTTAGAACGAGGCCAACAGAAACCACATTTATCTGGCCGAAAACAACATACCGGGTTGCCGAAAAATTGAATACGGAATAGCGACCTTCCCGGCTAACCGAAATACTACTGGGCCAGCCGGAATATCATCCGACCCGGACAGTCTATATCCGGTCTACCCGGCGTCGAATTATCGACAGACGCGGCCACCTAGTAGCCGTAGCCGTAGTGACACTGGCTGGCTGGCGGTTTTTCCCACTTCTGCCGAATAGGTACAAAACCCTTGCATGTTTGATATTGACGATTATATTTATATACACATCAAAAAGTTCCGGTAGTCTGATTTAGTCCACTTGGTACACACCGCAGTAAACGTATAAATCATAGCTGACCGAGTGCCTGCCCATAACTACTGATTAACAGCGTTCGGAAGGGTTAACGGCAGAAAATTATTAACTGTCGGCCTTTAGCGGACGGCCGCCATAATCTTTTGCCGTCCGACCTACGGCTTTCATAGCCATTGCCTAACACTACTTGCCACTGCGTTACTACACAAACCGGGTAACAGGGTCACTTTCATGACCGGGTCACACGGTTATAGGTTAACTACCATAGCAGGGTCAGCGGGTCATCGGGCCATAATATAGTGACGCGGTTACATCTCTGATTCTAATTAATGGCAGCTAATATGATTCAACTCCTTCACGCAAGCCTTGACGCAAGACCAGGCGGTATAGCTCTAACACACAGCAAAAAGCGTAAATTCAAAGCTATGTAGTCTATTTTCGAACTACATATTGAGAGCAATTGCCAAGAGATAAGCCGAGTGAAAGGTGGGCCTGAACTAGTATAGAACCGGCACCCCTAATGTCGGATCAAACACAAACGTACTTTCAAATTCAAATTTTATTCAGTTCCTATGGTACATACGACACTTTACATTTACTGCAATGTTCTGCTTCTGAAACACGTTGATACGACTCGAGAATGAGAAAGCATTAAAGCGTCGTTCGCACAGCATGCTTAATACTAGCGTTCGCAGAACATTGCCACAAATGATTATAATAAAATTGAAAATTCACATAACGAAATGAATAACGTAAGGGCAGAAAGGTAAATCTTACATCTGCCTATATATGAGTATAATACCTATAAGTTAGTCGACAAAATTTATAGTGTAATCAGGTTAAATATAACAACTTTGGTAAGGAAACATTGATACGAATTATTTCGGTAGAGTGAAATAGAAACGGTTGGAGGGAGTACACATACTCTGTAACACATGTTTAAAGGTTTCTGCTAAATTTTGGAAACTGGCCCAAATCTATTTCCTTTACTTGATGGGCACTTCGTCTTACGCGGTGTTCACGTTATAATGTCGCCTACGTTTGGAATCTATGTACACTACACAATGTCAGGCACACTGTCGATAACACGGTGTCTTAGACACCCCAATGTTTTTAATAAATATTTAAAGGTAGCTAGCTAGGGCTATTGCCACTTCGCGACAGCGTCAGGCACACCGTTCCTTCTGGCAGTTTTATTAACAGTGTTCAGAATCATTTCATCAACGTCCATATGGCTTAGAAACAAATATCGAGAATCTAGAAAAAACTACACATGACAGGTGACCAATAAACCGCATTAGCTACAGACGGCGTACGTTATAATTAATTCGCGCCAAATCGGTAGCTAAGGGCGTGTACGATACGACACCGCCAAGAAAAATAGTAGGTAGGGGTATGTCGTACACCCTCGGCAATTGATTTACAGTATGGGTGTCACCCTGACTTTCTATACGGTAGGGTCCCGACTACAGGGGGACAAAGGTTCCAAGCAGCGGGGAGATTATAACGAGAATGCCGCATCAATAATGTGAATAACCAGTAGCAGTTTATATTTTGTGCTAAAAATCATTTTATACAGAACATCTACATCGAATCGATCTAATAATTATACCAATTACCTAGAATCTATCATACAGACCATCAAAATTAATTTTGGATATGCGTTAAATCAGATAACTATATAGGATCTGTACCACACTCATCACTGCACCCGCTGCAATCTTGACAACGAATATGTCACCTAAACACAGTTCAGTCTGCAATATTGCGGACCTGTGCTAAATTGGTCTAATCAATTCAGGTTTTTATAGCACATAAAACTCAGATTTAGATGGATTTTAAGCTCAAATATATTATTTCACACATTATATATATAATGTCTCGTTTACGTCATTATTTTAATCATATAGCTCATTTTAGCGCTGCACCTAATGTATTATAATTCGTTCTATGGTGATCAGAGTTAAATCAGCGCAACTATTTTCAAGTTGAGCAAATAATGTTTACGCAGGAAAAGGACCAATAGTTGCATGAATGTGATATTGGATTTTAAATATATATTTATAATATAGCTGGCAGGGCGACGCAGGAGGGGGTAGGGGCCCGAATCCCTTTCCTCGCTTTTTTACCGTGAAACGTGAAAAAATTAACTGATGCGGTTATAACAAAATGAAGATAAAGCCCCTATTTTGCTTCCAGCATCCTCCACTTTTGAAGAACTTACGAAACCACTAATTGCAGCTAAAGCAATTAGTATTATTTTAATTCTAGCCAAATATGGCTCTCTTAATCTACTGCAAATGAAGCCTATAATACAGCCTGAAACTGGCCTTAAACAAGTTTCCCTACCGTATGTTTCGCTGCTGGCAATATTTGTTTTGAAAAATACCATATGTCATATATAACGAAGAATGTGCATATCCTATTCTTATCTGCGGCCTGTACAGTCATTTCGAACTTGCGGAAAAAAATTCAGTTTAGGCGATTTTACCTCAAGAAGGAATTGACGTACCATAAGTTGCATAATGATGCTTTTGAATCTTATAATTTATGCGCGGTGACACGGCAGTAAAGGTAAGTTATCTTGTTTTAAAATTGTGAAAAATAAAGAGTTGGTTTCTCATTTGAGAGATGATAATCGCTAAAAATACGTTTGAGGCTTGACTTAAAGTTTATTTTGATACTTATTTCTTAATTCGCCGCATGTCGACGTTGATCTTGAAAACATAATAAGAACGCGACATTAATGGAAGATATTTTAATAACAGGGGCTAAATTCAGTAGCTAAATTTAATAATTAAAATAAACTACATCGGTTATTTATTTTTGAGAAATATGGTTACATTATCCCGACACAGTTATAGCTGCAATTTCGGACGAATCTTGTTGCCCACTGTACCCAGGTCCAGGTTCGCTTATGGCACTGAAATATACCATAATACCAATAACTGACATTATTTCATTCATGGATAAAATGTGTCGACATAAAAGAAACGTTACCCAAAATATTGTTTTAGTTGGATTTTTTTATCGCATGTATACAGAAACAATTTTAAACTAACACTTCACCAAATTCTGTCATTTCAATTTTGTATTGTTCAGCCCCTTCCGGGTTTCGTAACAACGAATTTTAAGAGGAAAACTGTATGATATTCCGGAACAAATCTCGAACAACAAACCAAACGTTTACGAACGCAGTTCGAGCAACATTTCATTTTAGCAGTTTTCCATTGTTTGAAGTTATTTAAACATTTATATGTTCGATCACATGTCCTGTGGACCACTGATTGGGCAGAGATGTCGGAACACATTCTAATACATCCAGTAGGACTTTTGAACACGTTTTCAAAGCACACAGTTTTCGTCCGAACAGGAACCGAACCAGCAGCGGCAATTTATTGCAGAGGCTAAATATGTTACATTCCGATAAATAACACATGATTTGCATATGTAACTTAATAAATACCCAAAAAATCCCGAGTTAATGTCGTGGTATGGGCCACACGGTTATGCTTGCGATTGAATAGAGTTACACAAAATACCCGATCTTCAAAGTATAGTCTATTTTCTTATTGTTTTAGTTTTTTCATTTCGATCAGTTTGTATAGGTTTTCGGTACGTTGAACACTGTGCTTATCTAAAAGACAGTATGAGCAATCTAAAATCTCGATATTTTGCAACCGAAATTTTCTAGAAAAAGAATATCGTACCATATTCTGGCCCCAGCCAGATGTCTCACAAAACGGATTGCTCATCAAAGTTGTAGATTTCGTTGATTGTAGTCAGCGTACTAAAACCTATTTTATGAACTATTTTGATGCCTAGCACGCAACACATAACCCAATAACCGAAGACAGACTATATTCTGGAAATCGTGTTCAGCGATCCTAAACCCACACCAAACCACTGGAAAAGGCATGAACTATTCGTGGTGATTGTAGATAAACAAATCGTGGTATTCGATGTGCCGAAAAATATAATATACACCATGCTTGATTACTTGCACGCGAAACATATCCTAAAAAAGTAAGACAGACTACAATTGTGGAAATAAAGTTCGTCGACCTTAAAACCAATGAACTCCTTTCAAAAGGTATAATATGTTTCAGTGGGACTTTCGATAAGACAACCGTATATAGCAGATTTATAACGTGTAACACTTTATAACAAATTACACAAACACATTAAAAACATCATGAAATTTGAGGCTCTCAGCGGAAATCATACTCAGGCTCTCAGCGGCCTAGGGAAATGTCCAACAAAAGAGATTGTTTAGCAAAGTTGCAAATTTCGATGATTCTTGTCAGCGCACAAAAATATTTGTATGGACCATTCTTGATGATAGCATTCAAAACATAACCAAATAACCGATGACAGACTATATTCTGAAAATCGCGTTGACCGACCTTAAACCTATTCAAAACCACTGGAAAAGGCATTAACTATTCGTCATGATTCTAGATAATAAAATAGCCGTATTCAACGTGCCGAAAAATATAATACACCACGCTTGATGGTCTGCACGGTACACATGACCTAACAAATTAAGACAGACTGCAATTATGGAAATCAAGTTCGTCGACCGTAAAAAACTTGAATCCCTTACAAAAGGTATAGCATGGCCCAGTCGGACACTAGATAACACAATAATATATAGCAGATATATAATGTATAAACTTGTTTAAATTCACAAACACATTAAAACATGACAAAGTTTGAAAAATTGATTTCTGGAAAAAGATTATCGTACCATATTCAGGCTCGCAACGGCCTTGGGAGAGGTCCCACCAAAGGGATTGTTCAGCAAAGCTGTAGATTTCGATGATTGTAGTCAGCGTACTAAAACATATGTAGACCATTTTTGATGCCTAGCACGCAATACATAACCTAATAACCGAAGACAGATTATACACTGGAAATCGTGTTCAGCAACACTAAACAAATTCAAACCGCTGGGAAAGGCATGAACTATTCGTGGTGAATGTAGATAATCAAATCGCGGTATTCAACGTGCCGAATCAAGAATGATCCATGTATATATTTTTGTACGCTGAGTACAATCACCGCGATCTATAACTTTTCAGAACAATACTTTTTGAGGGACATCTTTCAGGGCCTCTGCGAGCCTGAATATGATACAGTGACCTTTTTCTAGAAATAAATTTTTCAAATTTCGTCAAACTTGATTTCCAGAATTGTGTTGTCTGTCTTCATTTGTTAGGCTATATATCGTGTGCAGGCCATCAACCATAATGTATATTATATTTTTCGGTATGCTCAATGCAATAATGTGGTTATCTACAAACTTCCACGAACAGTTCACGCCTTTTCCTGCCGTTTTAAATTGGCTTAGGGTCAATAACACGATTTCCAGAATATAGTCTGTTTTCTTTTGCTGAGTGACATATTGCTTTCTCGACATCAATGATTTGTGTGTGTGTGTGTGTGTGTTTATATATATATATATATATATATATGTATATCTCTATATATATATATATATGTTTTAGTCCGACGAATGCATTAAGCGCGATCTACAACCTTTAAGAACAATACTTTTTGTGGGACCTCTTTCAGGGCCACTGCGAGCCTGAATATGGTACGGTGATGTTGTTCTAGAAATGAATTTTTCAAATTTCGTCAAACTTTATTTCCAGAATTGTGTAGACTGTCTTCATTTGTTCGGTTATGTATCGCGTGCTTGCCATCAAGCATGCTGTATATTATATTTCTCGGCAGGCTGAATACGACAATGTGGTTGTCTACAATCCGCCTCATATAGTGTATGCCTTTTTCAAAGGTTTTCAATGGGTCTAGGGTCGATGAACACGATTTTAGCCTGAATATGGTACGGTGATGTTGCTCTAGAAATGAATTTTTCAAATTTCGTCATGTTATTAATGTGGTTGTAAATTGAAGCAAGTGTTTTACGTTATAAATCTGCCAGATACCGCTGTGTTATCTAGAGTACGACTGGACCATATTATACCGTTTAAAATATTTCAGGAGTTTTCCGTATCTAGAGTCGGTCTGGACCATATTATACCATTTAAAAGGTTTTCAGGGTTTTACGTTTGACGAACTTGATTTACAGAATTGTGTAATCTGTCTTCACTTGTTAGGTTATGTATCGCGTGCAGGCTATCAATTTTTCGCTACGCCGAATACTAGAATTTGCTTATATGCAATCCACCACGAATAGTTCAAGCAATTTTCGGCGGTTTTCAACGGGTTTAGGGACGATGAATACGATTTCCAGAATTTAGTCTGTCTTCTATCGTTGGGTTATTCATTGCGTGCCAGGCAGAAAGCATGTTTTATATTAGCATGGTACTATGAATACAATCATCGAGATCTACAACTTTTCAAAAGAATATTTTTGTGGTACTTCTCCCATGCGAGCCTGAATATGGTACGGTGATCTTGTTCTATAAATCAATTTTTTAATTTAGTCTTCTGAAAATTTGTAGATTTTCATGACTGTATTATGCTTGATGCCTAGCGCGCAATGCATAACCCAGCAACCGAAAACAGACTATACTATGGAAATCGTTTTCATCGCACCTAAAACATATTTAAAACCCCTGAAAAAGGCTTGAAGTATCCGTGGCGGATTGTAGATACCAAAATTGTCGTATTCGGTCTTCCCAAAAATATAATATATGCTTGATATCCTGCACGTGTGAAATGTCCTAACAATTGCTAACTGACTACACAATTCATGAAATCAAGTTTGACGAAATTTGAAAAAATGATTTCTAGAACAAGGTCAACGTACCATATTCAGTCTCGCACCGACCCTGGGAGATTTACCACAAAAATCATTGTTCTGAAAAGTTGTAGATCTCGATGAATGTATTCAGTGTACTAGCACATATATATGATCCATGCTTGATGCCTAGCACGCAATGCATTGGTTTTCCTGATTTCCCGATACAATTTTTCCTTTTCTAAATTTATGTTTTCCCGATTTCCCAATTTCCGGTTTTTCCAATTTCCCGTTTTCATAATTTACCGATTTCCCAATTTCCCGATTTCCCGTTTTCTCAATTTCCCAATTTCCTGTTTTCCCAATTTCCCGTTTTCCCGATTTCCCAAATTTCCAATTTCCCGATACGATTTCGCCGTTTCCCAATTTCCCAATTTTCTGATTTCCCGATTTCCCAATTTCCTGATACAATTTTTCCGTATCCCAATTTCCCAATTTCCCGATTTGCCAATTTCCCGATACAATTTCTCCGTTTCCCAATTTTCCGTTTTCCCAATTTCCCGTTTTCCCAATTTCCCGTTTTCCCAATTTCCCGTTTTCCCGATTTCCCGTTTTCCCAATTTCCCGATTTCCCAATTTCCCGTTTTCCCAATTTCCTGTTTTCCCAATTTCCCGTTTTCCCAATTTCCCCGTTTCCCAATTTCCCGGTTTCCCAATTTCCCGTTTTCCCAATTTCTCCGTTTCCCAATTTCCCGTTTTCCCAACTTCCCGTTTTCCCAATTTCGCGTTTTCCCGATTTCTCATTTTCCCAATTTCCCGTTTTCCCGATTTCCCAATTTCCCGTTTTCTCAATTTCCCGTTTTCCTGATTTTCCAAATTCCCGATTTAACAATTTCCCGATGCAATTTCTCTGTTTCTCAATTTCCCGTTTTCACGATTTCCCGTTTTCCAATTATCCGTTTTCCCAATTTCTCCGTTTCCCAATTTCCCGTTTTCCCAATTTCCCGTTTTCACAATTTCCCGTTTTCAAAATTTCCCGTTTTCCCGATTTTCCGTTTTCCCAATTTCCTGATTTCCCAATTTCCCGTTTTCCCAATTTCCGGTTTTCCCAATTTCCCGTTTTCCCAATTTATCCGTTTCCCAATTTCCCGGTTTCCCAATTTCCCGTTTTCCCAATTTCTCCGTTTCCCAATTTCCCGTTTTCCCAATTTCCCGTTTTCCCAATTTCCCGTTTTCCCGATTTCTCATTTTGCCAATTTCCCGTTTTCCCGATTTCCCAATTTCCCGTTTTCCCAGTTTCCCGTTTTCCTGATTTTCCAAATTCCCGATTTGACAATTTCCCGATGCAATTTCTCTATTTCTCAATTTCCCGTTTTCCCGATTTCCCGTTTTCTCAATTTCCCGATTTCGCGATTTCCCAATTTCCGGATTTCCCAATTTCCCGTTTTCCCAATTTCCCGTTTTCCCAATTTCCCGTTTTCCCGATTTCCCGTTTTCCCAATTTCCCGTTTTCCCGATTTCCCAATTTCCTGATTTCAAGGTTTCCTAATTTCCCGTTTTCCCGATTTGCAAATTCCCTGATTTCAAAATTTCCCAATTTCCCGATACAATTTCTCCGTTTCCCAATTTCCTGTTTTCCCAATTTCCCGTTTTCCCAATTTCCCTTTTTCCCGATTTCCCGTTTTCCCAATTTCCCGTTTTCCCAATTTCCCGTTTTCCCGATTTCTCATTTTGCCAATTTCCCGTTTTCCCGATTTCCCAATTTCCCGTTTTCCCAGTTTCCCGTTTTCCTGATTTTCCAAATTCCCGATTTGACAATTTCCCGATGCAATTTCTCTATTTCTCAATTTCCCTTTTTCCCGATTTCCCGTTTTCCCAATTTCCCACCCGTTAAAAGTAGAAAATGCGAAAAAGAGAAAGTTTACTCAGTCTTAACAGAAAATCAAGTAACCAAACAAAAAATAAATAAAATTCAGTGTGTGTCTATTATACAAGACACACATGCAAATAAAATAAAATTTTCCCGCAGGAAAACGGGAAGCCTCGTAAGATCACTTGGGCCCCAAATCCGAGCCAAGAAGTATTGTTCCAAATAAGATTTATATAAATAGTGTTGCTTTGGTATTTTTATTATGGGTCTTAAAAGAACCATTCAATTCAATTTCACCAGACAGATTCGACTTCAAAATTCGTCACAGACTTCAAATTTAAGGGTTTAAATTCTACGAACGATATATATAAAAACAAAAATTGTGAGGACAACGATATTATTTCACTCTTACTTAACAGACTTGAAAACTTAACAATTTATTGTAAACACACAAGGCAAAAGGTTACAAAATATTCTATATATAAATTAGTAGTTTCAAAAAGCTCAATTATAGGGACACGGCAGTATCCCTATCGTATGTTTTATGCCGACACTGGTGCACTTGTAACGAATGTTTTTGGAATTAAAAAAACTGATGGTTAATGTTTTTTGGAGATATAACTTTTTAAGAAGTAACTTGGTCCTTTTCGGGAATAAAAGATATTGACTGTTTAATTTTATTATTTCGACCGTGGCGGCACAATGCTTACTGCACAAAGTGAGCGCATTAAGTTAAGGAAATCTTTGAGAACACGTTTTTGAATGAATAGAGATTTGTTTGTGAAGCCGGGTCAAATTCTAGAAATACATACTTTGGTGAATAGATTAGCATGTGTATGTCAACATTTCTTTCTGTTTCCGTTGCCCAAGCTGATTTGCATTTTCATTTCATGCATAACAGAAAAGAAAGACTTTATTGTTTATTTACACACTTAATAAATTTATTCGACATTGCTAGTGAATGGCGCTCTAGCATTTACAAAGGCAGCTACATTGGGATGGAATTACCGCATCATAGCATTGCCCGCTATATATATACTTAAACGCCAAATTCCCGGACGGGTGGGGTAGCCGGTGTCCTCGAGGGGGAAGTGAGCCTTAGACAGTTAGCTGGTCGGCGGGGGATTGTGGTCCTTTCTTAACCATATCCGCAGGGGCTTAGCCAAGGGGGGATGATCTGGGCACGGGGGAACCCAACAGCGCCCTCAGTCCAAGATGACAGAAAAGCAAACTGCATGTATTGTACGCCAAGTGAGGTTATGTGGGCACCCTGTTCCCCACCTAGCAAATCCTGTTCCCCGAATGCGGAATGTTGTGGCTACGCCTCTACGCACTGTTCAGTTAGCTTCTTTCTATGACACGTTCAGATGGTCTCTCAGACTTCAACTAGCAAAACTTTTCAATTGCTAGCATGTACCAGAGAGGATAAGTACAAACCACCGAATAACTATTCAAGTATTGCCGAGCCGAAAAAATATCAGTTATTTTTGCCTTTGGCAAAATACTGTCTATCACATCACTTGTTTTAATTAGATTGTTTGTTGTCCTGAAAATTGCTCTTAAATGCCGAACCCAATTTTCTCATATATATCAGGATCTGCTCGGCTCAGCCATTCAGACATGACAGGCTCGGCTGTACGGCCAAGCCGAGCTCAGAGCCCAAATTTTTACCTGTCTTATATATCGCATTGTAAACTATTTGGGCAATACTAACTAATGGGTGTCAATGTCAGTGCATCATTATGTTTTACAATGATTTAACCGTGTATCTAAACTGTATCTCGTGACCTTGTAAAAGGATTAATACAAAGTAACAATGCTACCATGTAACATGTAAAGTGCATACGTTTATTCATGTAAAATTACGAAAACAACGTTTCAAAATTTAGGTTTATGCTCGCTAGGTGTTTTGAAATACGTTTTAATATTAATACCACTGTCAAACAAGTTTTTTCAGAGCTCTAAGCGTTATAATCACTATAAAAACATATGCCGCCTGCCAAAGTTTAGGGAAAAGCATAAAGGGATATATCACAGTCTAAACTTGAACAAGGCGACTAGATTTTCAAAAAATATTTTGATACTAACGCAACATTTGCGTTGGCACGATTATGGGAAGCATTTTCAGAGGTTATATTACTGTATGATACAAGTTTGTACACTATATCAAAAACGTATAGCTGCCATGGAATAGTTTGAAGCGTGAAAAATTTTAAATGCTGACATATTCACCCAAAATGGCAATTAATTTTGGTTTGTACATAAAAGTTATAAAAAGTATAACAAGTTTTAAAATAAAAATGTCAAGCAGAAAAATTTGACTACGCTGTTTTTAACCGATATATAGCTTATAGGAGGTATTATCCACTTGAGGTGTCAGATCCCGTTTCCTTGGCGTGAAGCACCGTTCCCCAGGTCATACATTCCTCTCTCACAGGCGATCATACCCACGTTGAACACATAGGAGCCGAGGCCGCCACGCCCTCGCCCGACCCTCTCCGATGAGCGGCTGATTCCGCACTGCGGAGCCCAAAGGTTAGTCTCCAATGTAGAGGGCCATGGCTACCTTGGGCATATATGATATACAAAGTATCGTCAAAATCTAAATTATGTTCACAGATTTTATTGAAATATTTTAAGCTCCTGTAACTCACAGGTAATGCTGAATGACAGCCATTTTGTGTATTCATACTTTACTACATACATAAAATAGAACCTAACGCCACATATATTTTGGCAGTCGGCATGTATTTTTGTGGATATTATGAGGCTTAGTGCTCTAAAAAACTTATGTAACAGTGGTATTAGCAGTAAAACGTATTTCGAAACAAGTAGGTAGCGAGCATAAACTTAAATTTCGAAACCTTGTTTCCATAATTTTACATGAATAAACATATGTACTTTACATGTTACATGGTAGCATTGTTACCTTGTATATATGTTAGAAACATAAATTATCTATTAATTAGCAAAAGAAATATTTCAGCCTTTGTGTTTATTTTAGTGATTTTATACTTACTTTACAAACTAATGACATGGTCCCATATTTCAGCTATATATGACATGGGGAGGGTGCTGGAGAGGGATTTAGCACGCTGTAGTCATTCATTTTAATCAACTTTCAAAAAAGAGCTGAAAACTTGTGTGTTCCATTACGTGGAATATGCGCTTTTGAATCGCTCCTGGTTTAAAAAGCGCTTTAGAAAAGCACATCAATTACAAACAATTACCATTTGACGGTGATTAAACATCATCGCGGTGCAGATTATATTCATCTCGATACTCACAAAACTATTATTTATCTGCAATACCTTGACTAATCATAATGCAATATTTCATGCATTATGAGGCGCTGTTATAACACTCCGGGATTACCCGTTATGTTCATACAGCTGGCGGTATTAATATTTACCCTCGCTACTGTTGGGCGGGGGGGGGGGGAATGGTAAATATCAATATCGCCACCTTATGGGGTAGGATTTAGCCGACGGTCGCTATATTGTTTGCTATGATTTTCTTCACTCAACCAACATGGCTGGAATTTCGTAGCTTTTCCGGTCACAGAGTGCGTAGGGTGTCGATAGACTGTCGAGAGTAATCACACATGTTTACTATGGCGTTAATGGCTGCCTGGGTCCATTGAACCTCCCCTCACAATTTTTAGTTAATAAAGCCTATGACCTATGACACCAAACTATAACTCTGCCCGTTAGTATCGGAAAGGAGGGTTAATTGACGCCAGAGAAGAAATACTTTACAGTAGCACGAACATGTTCCATATTTTGATATTTTAGCTAGTCAAATTTGAAATCAACTATTTCAACATATTTGGTTATATTCGGCCAAAATTATAACATTTGTGAGAAAAGACAATCCAACAGCGAACATTCAGTTATGCAGCACAAACGTGCTATTTCGAACATTTAATCGATATTTAACCAACGGAAAAAATCTCAAAAAAATAACAAGGGCTTGATATAATTAAATGGCTTGTCCAATCGGCAATATATATTTAGATAAAAAGTGTTGTCAACGAACTCAGTCTATGTTTAGAATGTACAAAATAAGTAAAGCCTAAATTTTTTACAACTAATAATTGTCTTTTAAACGAATGTTACATGAACATGACATATTAAATTTTTATTGCCAAGATACGATGGACCCGGTCACGATACCGAGGGTATTGAAGTAGCTCACAGTCCTGAAAGATAAACCGCTGGTATTATCTTAATGAGTATTAACTATTAATAATTCCTCAGCTGCCGCATGACTTTTCAGTAATCGAAAAAACCCCTACAGCAACTAAAAAGTCCTCTGTGTGATTGTCAGGTTTTTGTTAAAGTTGTACTGATTTACCCGGTAGAAGTAAAAAATTACCGACGAAAATAATACCCAGAGATATCAGATTGGTGCTAGGCTGTACGAACCAAGGGCTCTTGTTTTGTACCATGGGAAACAAAAAACACGTTAAACCGCCAGCCCGAGTCTTATATATTGAAGAAGCTAACAATAAATGATTTTTCTGACATTATTGCATATGAAAAATACTTTTGAACTTGCCGACAGAAGACACACGGCAGTTGTAATATTAACTGGTATACTAACAACATTCAAGCTTTGTATATAGCTTAAATTAAACATTAATAAATATAGGACCAATAATCTATATCCTGCCATGCAGCAAACGTAGTACCCTGCAAAAGCAAAGCGTTTCAAAAAAATTGTTGAAACCCAACGGTCACAGTGAAACATATAGTTTACAATAACAATGTAAAACAGGTATTGTGAGGCGTTCATGCTATAATGTCCACATCGTTTAGAACTTTTATCATCATTACTTTATAGACTCGCATGCACGGCGATTATAACATTCATATGATATGCCATAAAGTTACAAAGTCAAGGATTATCTACAACTAGTAGCTAGTACTCTTTGAATATATATAGTGTTCTAGTCTGCCGCGTTATAATAAACTAAAAGTGCTACACAACCTTCTGGAGTTAAGGGAATTTATTCAACACGAATTGTTGCAAAGGTGTATATCATTACTGGCTATGTGCCAGGATAAACAATTTCGACCAATTGCGTTGCTAGGCAAATCTGTTGTGCGAAATATTTCGTGTTAATATATAATTTTTCTCTGTAAACCTGAAATGAAACAATTTAAACTTTCTTTCGTCAAAAGGGTAATGTCAATAATTTATTGAATAGATATTGAACGGTTATCTAGCTAAAAATAGCAAGTTTATCGACCACCGCACCACTGCTAAATGAACCTCAGACTTTGAGCATGTATGCAACTACAGTAAAGCTTCAATAATTTCTTTATTACACCTGCTGCTATCCTGGAAAGTTCATCTCCGATACCCAATACTAATTGACCTATGGTGTAGTTACAATTTTTGAGAAAATCTGAGAGACTTAAGGCGTGTTCACACGCTCAAACTTTTTGCTCAAATTTTGATCAAAATTTGAGCTCAAATTTTGATCAAATTTTGATCAAAATTTGAAAGCATCTTTTTTGCATTTTTATCAAGTTTGAACGTGTGAACGCTGTTCAAGCTTTTCATGAATATTCCTGTAGCCAATCATGGACGATATGTATTGCCTGAAAAAGTTTGAGCTCAAATATTAATCACAAATTTTAAAATATCGCAATTTTTATTTAAAAATCACCATCAAATTTTGATCAAAATTTGATCAAATTTTGAGCTCAAATTTTGAGTTCAAAATTTGAGCAAAAAGTTTGAGCGTGTGAACACGCCTTAAATCAAATGTCATCACTCTATTTATGTATTTTATCATTCTCATCCTAATTTCGGCATAACTCGAGCAGAAAGGAATAAAGTTAGATCCTTAAAAAAGACACCTTAGTGCGTAGTGTTCTGGGGCAGCAGCTGCCCACCCCTTCCTTTAATTGCTCTGTCTTTAGTATACTTCTCATAAACGCCCGTAGCTTACTAGAAGCCTCACGCTTAGGATTTGTATATTGAGGAAAGGCATAAACTGCGCATAGCTCTATCTCCTCAGCTTAATTGTTTCTTTCAACTGAAGGTTGTTTTTGCTACATTCATAGCCATTTTGTTCGCAACCATTTTAATTGTAAAAAAGTTCTTGGCATTTTATATTTGCATTTTAAAACAAGTGTAGTTTCGGTTTCACATCTTAGAATAATATAAACATATCAATAGGGTTCTATGTTTATCATTATTTCATTGTTCTAGGCTTCATAGGTTCTGTTTATGATTACTTCATTATTCAAGGTTCTAGGCTTCATTGTTCTAGGCTCATTACTTCATTGTTTTCATTATATTTTACTTACTTTTCATTACAATTACTTCAAAGCAATGTTTTCCTTTCTAAACAAGAACTTTTTCACATTATTATAACCAATATATGTATATATAGTATAAAGTGGCTTTTAAACAGCACAAAGTGCTGTTTTAGCACAATCAAGATGATCGAAGTGTGGCTTATAGATAAGGCGTGGGCTTTGGCGTTTCAAATTAGCTTCACCTAAGTCTGCTTTAAGCCTTTAATGAAGATATAGAATAAGACTTAGCGGCCGCATTTCACAGTAAGGTGAGGAATATTTCTTTTCCTTATTTAAAAAAAACAATTGTACTGATATATATTTTTATTAATTTTAAACTGATATGTTTGAAGTGAATTAAAACTTTCATAAAATCCAAATGCTGTGTGCTCGTAGGCATAGGAAAGTTATAAAAGCCATAAATCAACAAATGATTGTATGGCTAATTTTGCTTCTTAGTGTTTTAGATACATACAGAAGTTTGTATTGTTAATAAGACATATTCAGAGCCGAAAGTTTTGTGCACCGCATTTTGCGGTATCTACGCATGAATGTAGTTAAATTGTAAATTTCAAACCAATATAATAGTTGAAAACTTAATCACAGTTTTAATTTTCATTTGCATTTGCTATTGGCTGGACCAGCGATTACTTATACACTTATAATCGACATTTCTTCTTTTCCATAACAAGAAAACTAGTAAACTCATTCTTATACATAATAATTGTGTTTGAATGTTTTTGAGGAAAAGTTAGAATACAGGATCACGCATATCATTTCCGAACTATATTAGCTTTTGTCTTTCTGACTATAATGTATCACAATTTTCCGTTCAACTCCGTAATATTTTTAAGCTTTTGTAACTTGCCGACGTATAAGTTGTGCTTATTTTTGTTGATCTTAGTATTATGCAATATACCATTGAAATTGATATTGTATTTTAAGCAAACATTAATTTATATAAATCACGAGAATCAATTTCATCGGTATGAATAAATACTATTCGCGAGACGTCGCTATAATATTGGTGCTTTCTGCGTAATTACTGCTATCGTTGGATACTATTGTGATAATGGTTTGTAGTTTAGACGTTTTAGTTACAATTACGTTGCCTTGCGATTACAGTTTGCAATTCAGGTTTATGATCATGGCTAATCTACACGGAAAACGTATAACCTATAGGAGACAATCCAGTTTAGTCAGTACTTAGCTCGACACTCAGGTTTTGTTTCTTTCGACTATATCCAGCTCTGAGACAAACGTTCAATTAATTAAATTTAAATTTATTTACCAAATACTTTATTCCTAATATATAACATGGTCTCAATAGCACAATTTACATCAAGCAATAAATTATATTATTACTGTTGAGTTTACCGTAGTAATAGCAACCAATAATTGTTCCTCTGCGGGTGTGTAACCTTCGAGTATACTAAACAACTGCAGCAGCAATCTATATGATTTTTCAGTGATTACAAAACTACAGACGCACGGTCATGCATATAAAAATCGTCGTTCCAAAAGTGCAAAAGTTTTGTGATGGTTTTGCAGATTCTAAACGGAAAATTCGGGTATCTAGCTTTTCTCTATGTGCCCGAGTGGTTTAGTGCGATGTCCTTCCTTATCAGAAGGTGCTTGTTCAACTCTCGCCGGTACCAGAATATTTATATTTGGAGTCGTTTTTTGCTCCAAAGTCTTTGCTATACCGTTTATACAATTGATGTGAATTGATAAACGATTAATTTATAAGCCAAAGTCGAGACTATGCAGGTTCACAAGTATTAACGAGCAGAACTATAGAAGCATTGGTCACAATAAAACAGTGTTCAGTTTGAACATATGTCCACAACATTGTGTAAACCCAACAGTCCTTGCGAAGTATCTACTAGCAATTTCAATCTCGAGTTACTGTATTTTGCATTTATTTTCTTTGTCGGTAGCTGTGTTTGTGTCATTTATAACTCCATATACGTAGTGTAACATAATGTTTATGTTACGAAGGACTCATCGTCATGTGGAAATTTGTCCACGAATGCACCTTCAGCCTGCGCGACACATCTAACGATATGGTGTAAGGTATACTGTAGATATTTTTCAAATAATTTTATGTGGCATCTCGGATGCCATTAAATTTTCTGTGTCGCAGTCAAGTTGCGGTCATCTGGAAATACGAAAAGTGTACAATCTGCACTGCAAGAGCTAATATTGTGTTGGTTTTCAATCATAAACGTAGCACTATCAAAGGCATGGTGTATGACAGACCATCAACTTATTTAAATACAAAGCGTCAGCAAATGACCAAATCCCAACTATCGTCTCACGAGTAAAACGTATCGTACAATGCATAATAAACTATGAATTATAAGGCTAACGTCATAAAATACTCGGTATATATTCCTATAAAAACAACTGGATATATTTATGTTAATGTTCTTGGATCAAAGGCTTCAGTAAAATCTTCCAGTTTGTTTAAGTATATATATTTTTTTACAAAATTGCTTATATCTAGTACTTTTGCGGGATTTGGAGCACTATGGTCATTTGCATTATCGCACCTTTTAGTCCAACGCTATCCTCATCAGCCACAACGATTATTTCCATGGTAATTATTTCAATACTTGTAAATAGCGCATTTTTCTCAATATACCATCTAATAATTGAAGAATAAGCTTGGATCGAACGTAATAATGCCTCCCCGCATTATACGGCGTCTACAAGGACGCTTTTTCGGGATGCCCCCCTCTGCGCGAAAATGTGGGCAACACACTGCCAATTCATGCGAACTGTTAAAAACGCACAGCTATAAATACATGTCTCATGAAATAGCGAGCACAATTTCTATGACGCACGTGCAATGGTAGCAAATCGACTATATCTACGAATAGCGTGCAATGGTGGTGCCAATATCTGCTACTCGCGTGCAATGGTGGTATCCAAATGATGTCTACACCTGGTGTCCAATGGTAGAGACCACTTATAGAAATAAACTGTAATAGTATGTGACCATATGTACATCTAACGTGCAACGTGTGTTACAATGTCTGCAGGCATTGCGCAATGGTTCCAGCCATATCAACAGTTAGTGTGCAATGGTAGCCGCAATATCTACATGCAACACGCAATAGTACCAACCATATATGAAGCCACGTAAGCTGGCATTGGCCATATTTAGAGCTTGAGTGCTATGATAAGGACCATATGTATAACTGCACTACAACAGTTTTCGACACTGATTGCAACAACCCTTTTTATGACCAAATGTTGCTAATGGCATCAGTGATACTGACACGATTTTAAGCTGCAAGAACGCAGGGTCTCTGGTTCGTGCACTCTCGAAACATTTTGGGTCTACCAGGAATTCCATCTCCGTCGGTATATTCTATTCTTCTCCTGGAAAACCTCTCTAGATACAAAAATTACCAGCAATTTTACGAAATTTCATCCTCAGTCTAAAAATTGATAAACGAATCAGTAAAAATTACTAAAAAAGGTTTTTAATACCAAAAGAAAAGGCTTAGAGACAGCGTTTATGAAACAGTTTAAAACCGTTTTAGAACTTTGCACTAAAAAATTAATGTTGGTACCTTTGCACCCAATCAAAATATATTGTTACTACGGTTGCACAGTAATTGTACAAATAGTCGGTATCATGCTATAAATGCGGCCTAAACCGAGCCATCCTACCTTTAAGCATGGTCGCCACGATAGCACGGCGTGTGATTATATGCACGGTCGCACATATTGTATGTTGGCAGAAAATATGGTAACTAAGATTGCACGCGAGGCGTAGACACAGATACCGCAATTGCACCCGGGATGCATATATTGTTATCACTATTGCATGAGAGTTGCAGATATGTTCACAGCCATTGCATGACGGCTATAGATATGCTCGCAACCATTGCACCTTTGCTGTGCAATTGTCAGCTGTCATTGCTGGCGAAGTATATAAATAAATACCGGCATTAAGCGCGCAATGCAAACTGTGGCACCACAATTACACGCGAGTTGTAAATATGTTCGCTACCCTTACATGTGCTGCGTAGGAATGGGTCTCCGCATTTCAGCAGACATGTGCCAATATCTGTGCGTTATATACAATTCGTGTGCAATATCAGCGCATTACCGACATTTTGCGTAATGCGGCAGAGCCAGGATCAATAGAACATATCAAGAGAAACAGTTTGAATCATCGTAGAAACTGATACAACCATCCGTTTCTGACTTATGACGATTAAAAGCTACATCGTAAATTATTTCACCAGCTATGTAATTTTAATAAAATGATACAAGGCCCTTCTACGTAAGACTGTGCATAATTAAAAATTTTATTTAGCTATTAACGCAAATTTTGCGTAGCATTTCTTAAAAATACCAAAAGATACTATGATGCATATAGTTTATGACATTCATGAGACCATTATTTTTATCTCTGGAATATTATGCCGACTATCATAAACCATGTTATTTTCGCCAGCATAAACGGGTAAATCTTTCATAGTATGGAACGTGTATAAACAAGTCTTGATAATTTCATAATACAATAACAATGAAATAGCTTTTACTTAAGGCTCAAGATTTTCATCTCGATACGTTCTGAATGGCATGCAACAAAATTCAAAATATTCCCAGTACCTATTTCCGTCGGGAATATGTTTGCGACTCTTATACGTTATAGGTTGCAAATTCTTGTAGATTTGTTGCAGCATGGGTATAAGCGGAACGAATTGACAAATGTTTATACGTTACTTTTAGTGATTATGGTAAAAAAATCTGTGTGCCGTATAATGTGATCATTTTATAATTAAACTAAAACAACGATAACGCTCAGAATTTCTGATTATTTTAACGGCTACGTATGTCTGCATTCATCATATTAATCGACAATAATTATAGTCAAACCACAGTTATCACACATTCTTTACATATTATTTTGATTAGAAGTACATTTTTATATAATTGAAAACTGTTGTCCGTTAGATATATTATTAAATCAATTCGAAAAATAGCTACCACCTAAGTTGTCACTGTGGCCTAATACCATCAAAATCTGGATATATTTTAAAAGATATGCTTAAAATATGAGCAGCTTTGCGATAAACATTTGGACAAATTGTTAATACATTTGCGGGTTTTCCTTTCAATTTGCTAAAACTTTTGAGGTGAGGCTGTCGAAAATTGTCGCGCAAATTCCATTTGTTCCGTGATACGGTATACTGTCATAATCTTATTACTCGACGCAGATTGCGTTAACGATTAGTTGGGACTATGCTATTTGTTGAGCATTCCCCATGTTTTACCATTTTCAACTGTTTTGTGGTTTTTTTATGACGGGATTTATTTGTAGCAAAATTGTGAATGAAGGTTCTAAATGTATCAGCGATACAATAATGGCAAATAACAATACTGCCAGATAACAGACAAAACAAAAATCACTTTTACTCGTAAATATTTTATTCAGCTTGCATATTGAATAATAATATTGTAACAAAACACTATAATATATATGTTTCCGCCAAACCTTTATAGTTGTCATTTTTGCCAGTATCGCTTTCAGCCTTCTAGAACAACGAGATTCATTCCATGATTACAAAGCATATAGTGCCATAAACTAGATATGACAATGTATAAGAGCTACCGCTTTATTGTTTGGTTACAGGGCAACAAATTCTGCATAGTTTCTATAAGTATTTTTGCAGTGACCATCTTTTGAGAAGTTTAAGTTCTTTCGGATTACAGTGTGATTATTAGTAATACCAAGAGTGCATTAGGAAAGAGTAAGAAACTTCCCTGCACTCACATGTTAGCCCGAGTTTGATGACACGGGCATTTTCGGCCTGACCTCCCACCAGTTTCTGGGGGGGGTTAGGCCGAAATCGCCCGTGTCATCAAACTCGGGCTAACATATGAGTGCAGGGAAGTTTTTTACTCTTTCCTAATGCACTCTTGGTAAAACTAATTAAAGTACATATCTCTGTCATCAAGAAGTTTTATTACTAGAAGTCTAATATTTAAGCCAGACATTCTGGTAGCGAAGCTGTGTGTAATATTTTGTTACATCATCTATTGACTGAAAGTATAGCAACACCGTCTAGACTAAATGCTAGTAATTATATCTCCATCGAAATTGCCCAACGGTTTAATTTAAATCTTCATGTAAAATCAATTTCCATGATGAATTTCGCTAATAAAGTTTTTTGCACGGAGTATTAATTGATGCACTTTTTACGAACAACTGCAACTCAAGTATAGCAACAACAATGCGAACTTTCATGCACTTTGCATCGCTAACAAATTCATGAAGTCAAAATTATTGTCATAATTTGCAAATTTGGCAGATTTAAATTAAACGAAATTTTCGATTTGAGGACTAAAATGAAATAAGTCTGTAACATGAAAAATTTCTGGAAATATTGGACAAAAAATAATTATGTCCTTCATAAGGTTTTTTGCTACTAAATAGCTGAATTGAGAACTAGAAGAACGATGGCTGGCACTCGTTGAAATGCCGTTATACGTTCGGTTTTATATAAATCAACCCCCTTCCGGCAAAACATAGTGTGGCAACGTCATCATTTCCACGTGTTCTTTTACAACGTTATCGAAATGTTACGATGTGTTTTCGCTATATCATACCAGAAAAAAACCAGATATGTAGGTTAAGCTGAACTGGTAAGAAAGCGACACGATAGAGATACGTTTAGTGTTTACAATTTGGTGCAACAAGAAAACAATGTCATCAGGTTCTCGTTTCATATTGCAATCTTTCATTTATATTTTATTTCGTGAAGATTTATTTGTTCAAATATAAAGTGTATATAGCCAGATTTATTCGTTTATATGTAAACAATCGTATATACAGACGTGTACACAGCGTCCCTAACCAACAGATTGTCCAGTTAGTTTAAACATAAATACACGTCTTCCTCAAATAAAATTGTAATTTAGCATATATCCAAAAACTACTCAAAACAGAAGCCTGATCCTTAAATCTGCTACTCTAGTCGTGGCATGTAAGTCTTTGACACTCGCATATAGAGCCTAAAGTAGCAACAACCCAAACAGACAAACCCGACTGGCTAATTGCGAGTGAAAAGGTTTTGGATACAATTCGTTAAAGCAGTGATAAAATCCTCCTTCGTAATGAAAATATGTGCCTGGCCAGCTTAGCTGTTTTCAGTATTATGCATATGGTCGTTGTTAGGTCGTTGCATTTGTCTCCAGTTTATCCTTATTGACTTTTGATTTAAAAACAGCCTTCACTATAAGAACCGTACTCACTCTGATTCAATCCCACCAAATTCGTTTCAACTCAGACCCAAATTCAAAATTATATATAATAAATCAAAGGTATCTAAGATCGCCGGTGTTGAAGAAGGAGGTAGATAGTTCCGGAAAAGGGAGGTGCGCAACGGGGTAGGCCAGAGGGACCACCAAGAATTTTCTCTCATAATTTTACACATCTTAATCAATGCTTCATTAACATTTATGTAATTTTGCTCAAAATGCCCAAAATTGTCTTCGCGCCTTAGTCATGGCTGCGTGTGGGAAGCGGGAGAGCGCAGGGGCCTAAGGGACTCACAAAAGAAGGGATGGCTTAGGGGAGGATCGGACATTAAATTTTTGTATAATTTTCTTTAAAACAA
>JASANE010028172.1:0-12390 GCA_030248225.1 Trileptium ribeirensis
TAGTCCATGTTAGCATTTGAAAGCGAGATTTAGGAATAAGAATGATGAAAAGTTAGATTACTTTTCAACTGCGATTAAATCCGACAATTCTTATCTCCGCTTACTAGCACAAATCTAAGGGCATTAAGTTCAACATAAAGTTTTTTTCAATATTCCAAGCCTGGCCAACCGCACAGCAAATATCAGGCACTGGTGTAGGGCTTTAAGTTCGCTAAAAACTGGGAATGGCTGAAATGGACACTGTGGGAATATTTTCGGGACTACCCGAGCCAAAATTCTCAACAAAGCCCAGTATAACTGAACTCTGAAGACAGACTTGGATTGCCGATAAATACCCGGTACTCCCACTGGAATACGGCCGCAGTGCGCCTACAACAGAAGACTGGCTGGAATTGCCGAAAAATACCCGGGATGCCCGAACTACAGTATGACCGCAGTGCATTTTTAATTGAAGACGGGCTTGGTTACCCGAAAAATAAGTGGAATACGGACGTAGTGCGCATATTACTGAAGACGGGTTTGGAGTGCCGAAAACTACCGGGATGTCTGAATTGAAGTACGACCGCAGTGCGCCTTTAGCTGAAGACGGCTTGGATTGCGGAAAAGTACCCAGGATACCTAAAGTGGAATACGGCTATAGTGCGCTTTGACTTAAAAAGGGCTTGGATTGCCGAAAAATACCCGGAATACCCGAAGTGCAATACGATCGCAGTGGGCATGTAACTGAAGACAAACTTGGATTGCCGAAACGCACCCGGGACACCCGAACTGAAATACAACCGCAGTGGGCTGTTAACTCAAGACGGGCTTGCATTGCCGTAAAATACGAGGGATATCAGAAGTGGAATGCTGACGTAGTGCGATTATAACTGAAGACGGGCTTGGATTCCCGAAAGATACCCAGGATACTCGCAGTGCAACATAGCCGCAGCGCGCTTAATTATACTAAACCTTCGCCAGAATAAGAATAAAAACTTTTATTTTTCAAAGTTTCAATTTTTTCGAAGTACCTTCTGCGTTTGTCTATCAAAATATTTTTCATTTAGAACTTTAAGATGTGTTTTATAGCAATAATTATATTAAATAACAAAGCAAATATAAAGTAGCGATTATATTTCATATATCCATCCGGGTGCTTGGTTCATGACTTGAAATCGTTTTTCTTTTACTGTTTCAGTGCTGTAAGTCCAGTGTTAAGCATTAAGATACACCTTAAAAGCCGCAAAATTTCAATTTGTCATTATGAAGTTTTCCAATTCGGTTCCTTCATTGAGAAATATTAGGCGTTTGACATTATAATTTGTTTGGTTTGCCTCGTAACAGCTTCAAGAAAAGGTTTGCGAATCTGGCATAATTTTGCTCGCTTTGCGTTTAACATTTTACTATTGTATCCATAAATAATAACACTTTAAATAAAACGAAAAATCGTGATTTAAGATGGGAAAATTAATTAGTATATAAAGAGGAATTCAGGGTTCGTCAATAAAACGAAAATAGCGTCGTAATCTGATAAAGTGATATAATTGTGTAATGATGAATATTAAATAAAATTCATTTCGAGATCATTACATATTTTCTGCATTACAGTACCCATTCAACTTTAGGGCCGAACGTTGTACGTAGTCCCGACTTAGGTTAACTTAGTACATTTGCTTTTAGTGATAAAATATATTGTTCTTAGCATAGTTGCAAATTATTGTAGAGTAGAATTAAATAATAAGAGTAGTTTTCTTGTAACATGTTAGAAAGAGAGTTACGGATATAACTCTTCATCAAATATTTCTTGTAAACTACTCTCCTTACAAACACGAAATTCTTCTAACCCGCCAGCGTACTCTCAGCAACATGTGAAGCTGCGGAAGGTGCATGCTTTCCATCATATTCGCGATGGGTTCCCGAGGCCCGTCAGCTTCGGTATATTGTTCTCCGATACTTCCTCTTCTTGTAGGAAATCACGCACGGAGTTTTCCTACTTCAGCGGCAGGTCAGTCACGAAGCGAGTCTCAACAGTTATATCGACATTGGTTTCATCCGTCCGAAGGACACAGGTGTTTAAAATTACATCCCCGTATTTTTTCCACGGTTGCAGTTCACAGCCTTATCGATTGTAGATATCGCTCTTTCAGCATCTATTCTCCACCTCCTCGATCAGAAACACGGAGCGGAGTTTCACAACTGACAATACCAAAGTCGTCAAAGAAAATGACTTAACCACCAGTTTACTATGCTCTGAGAATTTGTCGCAAGCGGTGTCAAGTTTCCCTAGCAACCTTGGCCGACCATAGATATCTGATGAATCATATAAATAGTTACGTCCTCATTGCTTGCTGAAGATCTATACGGCAGGAGCAGGTTTTTATTACTCTGAGCCTTGAACAGGGATATGAAAGCAGAATGAGTTTGCCCGCTAATGTTGAATGCTCAACACTGCAGGTCCAATAGCTTGGCTCATCCCGTAGTGTTTCTTCAGGCAATAGATTAATACTTTTACCTTTCCGTCGTCCATAAACGATCATACGAATAGCTTTGTCTTATTGTCGTAAATGCCCGCTTTTGAACATAGTTTAGCTGGTCAACTGTAACTAAGTTGATATTATTTTGCTCAATTGGCCTTTCATTGATGTTTGAATAGAAAATTTTAGCACGTTCTAGATCAAATGTCATCGAGGAGGCCGTTCAATCAAGCCACCTTGCGTTTGAGCTTAAGAAGCGAATTGGGGAAGCATTCTACATAACAGCATCCATTTATCGAGCTCTTTTGTGGGTGGTTGAATGTCTCATTCCAGTTGTTGATCGGGCTCAGGCGGCGGTAGTGCATTTTCAACAGCATGCCTTTTTGATTATGACAGGTAGGCTGAATGCAAATGAGCAACAAATCGTCCATGCCCGCGCGTTACATCGTAGCCTTGCTTTAAGGTGGAACTTGTGGCAGGGCTTTGAATTATTAAAGACTGTAAACAAAATCTTCGTATCAGAATGATTAGGATGGCTGGGAATGTATGGATGCACGCACACAATATGAGGGGTATTGCGAAGATAAAAATTAATATTCCGTTACTCTTACGGGTAGTATAATTTTAGTGACGCTGTACAATAAGTGCTGCTCAAGTTCTCTTGGTCGCTTAACGTAAATATCATACCCGGGATTTTCTACTTCGCCGTCTTCACCATTCAGTCGATCTCCGCTGTCCACTTGTGTTAAGATGTACGAATGATCGAGAGCACTATATAGTGGAAGCTGGAGCAGAAGGTGCACTGTTTCTTGCGCCGAATACTGCTCTTCCACTGGCTTTAACAGATCCCCTTGATACAACTTGACTAAAGGGGCGTCAGCTGGACTACGTGATAGCAATGCTCGGTATACTTCAAGAAATATGTTGGGATCGATGTTCCTTTTTCGTAGCGTTCTTGACGACATAAGCCATTAGTTTATCCCAACTGATGATTGCTTGTAAATCGCAGTTGGCTGTATGATTAGATACAGCGTACGGTTATGCGCGTTCGGTCTAGCATCGTTTATAGTCCAACGTTGTGACGCCATTTGTTTCAGTACACGTCGATAGTTGTTTCACACGAAAGGGGTTTGGGAAAGGAAACCGGCATTCCATTTTGCAGCCCTTGACTTGTGAAAACAGTAGCATGACGACAGGCATTATGTTTTTGAACTGTATTCAACCGTAATCTGTAGTCTTCTCTACCGAAGCCGCGTCCGCATTAATATAATCATGTAGTGGATTCACACTGGAGTTAGAAGCAGGTGGTTGATGTGAGCCCTCACCATTGTTATCAAGTGATGGATTGCAAGTTGTATTGTACTATCGATGAATGTTACTAAATTATCGTCCACGTTGAGTCATTAACACTCAGGAGTTCCAAAATGTCGTTTTTAGATGTTAGCCAGGTGTTGATATTCTTACACAGCCAACAATTCTTAAACAGTAGATCTCCTTTGAGCGAGATTTCAGCAATTCCTCTACGCGAAAATGAAAAAATCAATGGGCAATCAATGGTTTTTTTCTAACTGCTTAGGATTTCGAGAGTACCCCGTTAGAAGTTGGTGCAATTCGGGCCAGCGGTTGTCGACTGAACAAAGTAAAGAATACATGCGGCATACCAAAATATCTATCATTGCCATAAGCTCTCCATTTCGACTCGCCAATACGGACGACCACCCGTAAGATTGGATCCAAGCTGGAGCATTCGCTGCCCAATTGCGTGTCTATCCTTTGCGGCAATTGACTGAGGTGTCCACAGTTAACTTTGCTTCAGTAGGATTTTGTGTATGAAAACGCGGCCTGTTTGCAAGGCGGTCTATCTATACAGCTATTCAGTGCAATGGAAAGCGAGATGTTTCGAATCGACCATAGCGATATAGCAAAAGGTGATGAAAATACTGGTATGGGAGCTTTCTTTCTTTAGAATGCCTAAATCTGCGGTTCCTGTTAGAAAGAGAGTGGAAACGCAGTTGCAATGTAACCTGGACTGTCGAATCACTTATCGCCTGATGGATGTAACCACAGGCCAATTCATTTGTATACCACCAACCTGATTCGCAGTTCGGCCAGCTGCGTTTAGCATTCGCGCAACAGCTTTATCGATGAGAACCGTTTCTCTTTCTCCGATAACTGTCATCGGCAGAAACGTAGATATTGTCACAACGTGGCTTCCTGTACATCAGTGTTAAGATTGTCAACTTCAGATATCTCAAAGCCTTAAAATCTATTAGGCTGTCTTTTCGGGAAGTGATTTAAATTGTTCTTTTCTATTTTGTGTTTATAAAAATAGAATATTCGATTTTAACCTGCAAGGCATCTGCGACACGTTTTTGTCGAACACGAAATCTTTATAAGTGGCTTTTCACCGTGTTTTAGATGTTCGTCTTCTGGGAGTCCTACACTATTCATTCTTTCATTCCTTCAGTTTCCTGGGTCAGGAACCATGGAGGCGCTCCCCCCTCCTCAAACCCATAACTGGAGCCTTAATCAAAAACAAAAAGGTGTGCATGCATTTATCTTTCTATTGAAATAAACCAACTATAGAAAAAAAATAAGTTAAATAAAAATAATCTTACTTTTGAAGGGTACTGAACTTAGCTTACGCCTGACAAATCTCCACTACGTTTACACGTTCTGAAACGCTTTGTTTTTTCATCCAGGACTAAAATTTAAAAATTTTTAATCAAAATGTTAGTCTAATTTAATCTTTATTTTTCAAGCTCAAGGCACCTAGCGCTTTTCGAATTAATCATCACAGGTACTGCCACCGTGTTCAACGCACCCGAAAACATATAGATCTTTTCTAAGACTAAGGGCTTATGCGGCGATTTAGACTAATATTCATTGGTTTGAAATTTTACTGGTTATAACTATACTGTAAAACGGTAAGAGTACACCCTACTGTATAAATATTGACGGTATCACCGTCTAGCTTATCACTTTAATATAACGGTATAAAACACATACTACCTCTTTAAATAGCGGTGTCACAAACATATTTTCCGTTTATTGAATGTAGAAAAGAAATATTTAGTATTAATTTAGTAGTTGCTAAGGAACATACGCGTTCTTAATTGTTTCCTTTCTTATGAACGCTCCTTACGATGGGGACATTATAACGTGAACGCCGCATAAGCCCTTAGTCTTAGAAAAGATCTATATGTTTTCGGGTGCGTTGAACACGGTGGCAGTACCTGTGATGATTAATTCGAAAAGCGCTAGGTGCCTTGAGCTTGAAAAATAAAGATTGAAATTGTAGCTCACCAACATTTTGATTAAAAATTTTTAAATGTTTGAGTCCTGGTCACTGGTGAAAGAAACAAAGCGTTTTCAGAACGTGTTGTAACGTAGTGGAGATTGTGTGTTGCAGGCGTGATAGCTTTTAAGTTCAGTACCCTTCACAGAAGTAAGATTATTTTTATCTTAACTTTGGATTTTTTTTCTCTAGTTGGTTTTATTTCATAGTAAAAGGATAAATGCCGATGCGCACCTTTTTGTTTTTGATTAAGGCTCCAGTTATGGGGTTTGAGGCACGGGGGTATGGCGCCTCCATGGTTCCTCGACCCAGGAAACTGGAAGGAAGCTGCATCTTACGAGAACTGCCAAAGTTAGTGTAGGGTACCCTGGTACCCTGTAGCTAAGACGTAATCGTTGATCGAAAACACGGTGACAAAGCCACTCATAAAGATTTTCGTGTTCGACAAAAACGTGTCGCAGATGCCTTGCGATGGTTAAAATCGAATATTCCATTCTATGCAAACATCAATATAGACAAGAACAATTTAAATCAACTTCCCGAAGACAGCCTAATAGATTTTGAAGGCTTTGAGATATCTGAAGTTGACAATCTTAACACTGATGTACAGGAAGCCGACGTTGTGACAATATCTACGTTTCTGCCGATGACAGTTATCGGAGAAAGAGAAACGGTTTTGATCGATAAAGCTGTTGCGCGAATGCTAAACGCAGCTGGCCGAACTGCGAATCAGGTTGGTGATATACAAATGAATTGGCCTGTGGTTGACATCCATCAGGCGATAAGTGAATTCGACAGTCCAGGTTACATTGCAACTGCGTTTCCAACTCTCTTTCTAACAGGAACCGCAGATTTGAGGCATTCTAGAGACAAGAATGTCTTCCCATACCAGTATTTTCATCACCTTTTGCTATATCGCTATGGTCGATTCGCAAAACATCCGCGCTTTCCGTATTTTGCACTGAATAGCTGTATGAGATAGACCGCCTTGCAAACAGGCCGCGTTTTCATACGACAAAATCCTACTGAAGCAAAGTTAACTGTGGACGACCTCATGTCAATTGCCGCAAAGGATAGACACGCAATTGGGCAGCGAATGCTCCAGCTTGGATCCAATCTTACGGGTGGTCGTCCGTATTGGCGAGCTCGAAATGGAGAGCTTATGGCAATGATAGATATTTTGGGTATGCCGCATGTATTCTTCACTTTGTTTGCAGTCGACAACCGCTGGCCCGAATTGCACCAACTTCTAACGGGGTACTCTTCGAAATCCTAAGCAGTTAGAAAAAAACCATTGATTGCCGATTGATTTTTTCATTTTCGCGTAGAGGAATTTGTGAAATCTGCGCTCAAAGGAGATCTACTGTTTAAGAATTGTTGGCTGTGGTAAGAATATCAACACCTGGCTAACATCTAAAAACGACATTTTGGAACTCCTGAGTGTTAATGACTGCAACGTGGACGATAATTTAGTAACATTCATCGATAGTACAATGACAACTTGGAATCCATCACTTGATAACAATGGTGAGGGCTCACATCAACCACCTGCTTCTAACTCCAGTGTGAATCCACTACATGATTATATTAATGCGGACGCGGCTTCGGTAGAGCAAGACTACAGATTACGGTTGAATACAGTTCAAAAACATAATGCCTGTCGTCAGTGCTACTGTTTTCGACAAGTCAAGGGCTGGAAAATGGAATGCCGGTTTTCCTTTCCCAAACCCCTTTCGTGTGAAACAACTATCGAGCGTGTTACTGAAACAAATGGCGTCACAACGTTGGACTATGAAACGATGCTAGACCGAACGCGCATAACCGTACGCTGTTATCTAATCATACAGCCAACTGCGATTTACAAGCAATCATCAGTTGGGATAAACTAATGGCTTATGTCGTCAAGAACGCTACGAAACAGGAACATCGATCGCAACATATTTCTTGAAGTATACCGAGCATTGCTATCACGTAGTCCAGCTGACGCCCCTTTACGTCAAGTTGTATCAAGGGGATTCTGTTAAAGCCAGTGGAAGAGCGAGATTATTCGGCGCAAGAAACAGTGCACCTTCTGCTCCAGCTTCCACTATATATGTGCTCTCGATCATTCGTACATCTTAACACAAGTGGACAGCGGGAGATCGACTCGAATGGTGAAGACGGCGAAGTAGTAAAATCCCGGGCAATTGATATTTACGTTAAGCGACCAAGAGAACTTGAGCAGCACTTATTGTACAGCGTCACTCAAAATTATACTACCCGTAAGTGTAACGGCAATATTAATTTTCATCTTCGCAATACCCCTGATATTGTGTGCGTGCATCCATACATTCCCAGCGATCCTAATCATTCCTGATACGAAGATTTCGCTTTACAGTCTTTAATACTTCACAAGCCTTGTCGACAAGTTTCCACCTTAAAGCAAGGCTACGATGTTAACGCGCGGGCATGGACGATTTTTGTTGCTCATTCCGGAATTCAGCCGACCCGTCATAATCAAATAAGGCATGCTGTTGAAAATGCACTACCGCCGCCTGAGCCCGATCAACAACTGGAATGAGACATTCAACCACCCACAAAAGAGCTCGATAAATGGATGCTGTTATGTAGAATGCTTCCCCAATTCGCTTCTTAAGCTCAACCGCAAGGTGGCTTGGATTGAACGGCCTCCTCGATGACATTTGATCTAGAACGTGCTAAAATTTTCTATTCAAACATCAATGAAAGGCCAATTGAGCAAAATAATATCAACTTAGTTACAGTTGACCAGCTAAACTATGTTCAAAAGCGGGCATTTACGACAATAAGACAAAGCTATTCGTATGATCGTTTATGGGACGACCGGAACAGGTAAAACGTATCTAATCTATTGCCTGAAGAAACACTACGGGGATCGAGCCAAGCTATTGGCACCTGCAGTGTTGCAGCATTCAACATTAGCGGGCAAACTCTTCATTCTGCTTTTCATATCCCTGTTCAAGGCTCAGAGTCAATGAAAAACCTGTCTTGCTCGCCGTTATCAGATCTTCAGCAAGCACATGAGGACGTAACTATTTATATGATTCATCAGATATCTATGGTCGGCCGAAGGTTGCTCGGGAAACTTGATCACCGCTTGCGACAAATTTTTTTCAGAGCATAGTCAAACTTTTTTCGGTGGTTGATCAGTCATTTTCTTTGACGACTTTGGTCAACTTCGTCCAGTTGTGAAATCTCCGTCTCCGTGTTTTCTGATCGAGGAGGTGGAATAACGTCGGATGCTGGAAGAGCAGATTATCTTACAATCGATAAGGCTGTGGTACTGTCAACCGTGGAAAGACAAATACGGGGATGTACATTTTAGACACCTGTGTTTCCGTCTTCGGAACGGCATCGTAACCAATGTCGACTATGACCTGTTGCAGACTCGCTTTCGTGACTGTTTACCTGCCGCTGAAGTAGCGAAATTCTCCGACTCCGTGCGTGTATTTCCTACAAGAGAGGAAGTATCGGAGTACAATATACCGAAGCTGACGGGCCTCGGGAAACCCATCGCGAATATGATGGCAAAGCATATTGCACCTTCCGCAGCTTCACATGTTGCTGCAGAGTACGCTGGCGGGTTAGCGAGAATTGTCGTGTTGTGTGAAGGAGCTTCAGTAATGCTTACAAGAAATATTTGGATCGAAGCAGGGCTTATATCCGTAACTGCTGCTGTTGCTAACATGTTACAAGAAAACTACTGCCCTTGAATTTATGTTAAGTTCTACTGTCGCTACAATAGCATTTAGCAAACTAGTGATGTTGCAGCAACAATATAGTTTCTTTGTTGGATGCACTAAAAGCAAATGTACTAAGGTTAAGCCTAAGTCGGCGGCGAACCTAGCGTTACAACGTCCGGCCCCTAAAGTTGACATGGGCCGTACTGTGAATGCAGACAAATATGTAATGATGCTGCGAAATGAATTTTATCTTAATATTCATCAGTTACCCAATATTGATAGTTTTCACTTTATGCAGGATTACGAGCCCGCTCATTTTGCGTTGTTGATTGGACGAACCCTGAATTCCTCGTTGTATATACTAATTAAGTTTTCCCATCTTAAATGCACGATTTTTCGTGTGTTGATGTTTAAAGGTGGTTATTATTTATGGATACAATAGGTAAAATGTTAAACGCAAAGCAAGGCCAAAATTATGCCAGATTCGCCAAACCTTTTCTTGAAGCTGTTACGAGGCAAACCAAACAAATTATAATGTCAAACGCCTAATATTTCTCAATGAAGGAACCGAATTGGAAAACTTCATAATGACAAATTGAAATTTTGCGGCTTTTAAGGTGTATCTTAATGCTTAACACTGGACTTACAGCACTGAAACAGTAAAAGAAAAACGATTTCAAGTCATGAACCAAGCACCCGGATGGATATATGAAATATAATCGCTACTTTATATTTGCTTTGTTATTTAATATAATTATTGCTATAAAACACATCTTAAAGTTCTAAATGAAAAATATTTTGATAGACAAACGCAGAAGGTACTTCGAAAAAATTGAAACTTTGAAAAATAAAAGTTTTTATTCTTATTCTGGCGAAGGTTTAGTATAATTAAGCGCGCTGCGGCTATGTTGCACTGCGAGTATCCTGGGTATCTTTCGGGAATCCAAGCCCGTCTTCAGTTATAATCGCACTACGTCAGCATTCCACTTCTGATATCCCTCGTATTTTACGGCAATGCAAGCCCGTCTTGAGTTAACAGCCCACTGCGGTTGTATCTCAGTTCGGGTGTCCCGGGTGCGTTTCGGCAATCCAAGTTTGTCTTCAGTTACATGCCCACTGCGATCGTATTGCACTTCGGGTATTCCGGGTATTTTTCGGCAATCCAAGCCCTTTTTAAGTCAAAGCGCACTATAGCCGTATTCCACTTTAGGTATCCTGGGTACTTTTCGGCAATCCAAGCCGTCTTCAGCTAAAGGCGCACTGCGGTCGTACTTCAATTCAGACATCCCGGGTATTTTTCGGCACTCCAAACCCGTCTTCAGTAATATGCGCACTACGTCCGTATTCCACTTATTTTTCGGTAATCCAAGCCCGTCTTCAATTAAAAATGCACTGCGGTCATATTTTAGTTCGGGCATCCCGGGTATTTTTCGGCAATTCTAGCCAGTCTTCTGTTGTAGGCGCACTGCGGCCGTATTCCAGTGGGAGTACCGGGTATTTATCGGCAATCCAAGTCTGTCTTCAGAGTTCAGTTATACTGGGCTTTGTTGAGAATTTTGGCTCGGGTAGTCCCGAAAATATTCCGACAGTGTCCATTTCAGCCATTCCCAGTTTTTAGCGAACTTAAAGCCCTACACCAGTGCCTGATATTTGCTGTGCGGTTGGCCAGGCTTGAATATTGAAAAAAACTTTATGTTGAACTTAATGCCCTTAGATTTGTGCTAGTAAGCGGAGATAAGAATTGTCGGATTTAATCGCAGTTGAAAAGTAATCTAACTTTTCATCATTCTTATTCCTAAATCTCGCTTTCAAATGCTAACATGGACTATAAAAATTCTCGTGTTGTTGCTAAAAAAGAATGGATATGAAATTATTACACGACCAATTCAACGGTTAAAAGGAAATAATTCAGTTCTTTACTTTCCTAATCGAGGAGGTCCTATTGATTGGGATGCATTTTATACATTTATTTTATACATTTTATGTATGGTTACAAAACTTTTCACAAAAAACGTTCCTAAAATTTGTTGACACAATCTGTCGAAAGATACTACCAAGAGTTATATACTACCAAGAGTTCACGATGAACGTTTATCGAAGAGCGTGACACTATGATGGTACACAACGTTTTGTATTGAAATGCTTGCTATGCCGTTCTCGATATATTAAGCCTAAGTCTTAGCCTAAGCTAAGATGCTTATATGAACCATACACTAAGCCTGAGTCTAAGTCGGGGGGCAGCCATCCCCGAACTACCCGCTTTATGCATCATTTACACAAAGATGTGTGCACCTAGGGCCGAATTTTGTCACAGAGCCGATTCCAGCTCATGACAAAAACACACAGACACAGACACATCTTTCATAAATAAAATAAATAGCTAAGCTATGCTAGTATGTTTGTACGGGCCGGGAGTGGCTATGTGTCAGCGTTTGATAGCCGGGACGGGCTACTGAAAAATATTTATTACATTCAATTTACCAGGTTGTGTTACATAGGAAATATTTAGCTCTAGGCTCAAAAAGGGTAAGATCAGTAGTAATTAAAAGCAAAGCGCATAAATTCTGGCAAAATACATACGTAAATATAGCTATTTTCAAAATTTTTGACCATAACTATCGTCAATTTCCATTTTTTAGCGATTTTCCATTTTCGTCATATATTTATGGCTTTTACAGCCCATTCCGGCCCTTGTGACAATTTATCAGCCTCACTTTACTATTAGCTAAATATATTTGTAGGGTCTGGCTCGGCCCAAAAAATGTCACACTGGCTGACCGTGGTTAGCCAAGCATAGCTTTAGAGCCGCGGCAGACCGTGGCACAAATATTAAGGTAAACGATGCATTAAGCTGTTCTTTTTTCTAATTTTATAACATCCAACCATTAAAGATGACATGCGTCTACTGTGGGATGACACGAATCGTTTACAACATAAA